>BSBK01012772.1:0-164131 GCA_027943335.1 Chamaecyparis obtusa
AAGCTTCCTGAACCAGAATGTCTAAAGCTTGCTTGGTATATGCAAGGCCTAAGGGTCTTAGTTCAAGATGAACTTAGTTTAACAAGCCCTACCACCATGAACAAATTCTATCAATTGTCATTAAAAGTTGAAGACAAGTTTAGGAGGAAAGAATAGAGTGGTAGACGCAAAGCCAAGAATGAAAGAGGCAAAGGAAAATTTGGAGGAAGAGGATAGAACAATAGACCACAAGGAGAATCTAATAAGGAGAACACCGAAGGAGAAATATGTTCAAGAGGTGGATACTGAGGTAGAAGAGGAAACGGTAGGGGTAGAAATGGAGGAAGAAACAATGGACAAATCAGATGTTATAACTACAATCAGATAGGGCACTACACCAATAGATGTCCAAATAGAGACAAGAAGAATAACCAAGGTGAGAGAAGAGCCAACCTAGTACAAGAAGATTATGTTCATAGTGTAAGAGACTATATGGAGAAGATGGAGTTGTTAGGAATGGGAACATTGAGAGGGGGGGGTGATCAGTGGTCACTATAATTTAACTTTTCACTTTAATCTGAATACTAAATATAAATGCTTAATTATTGAATTAAACATTCACATAAACAAGAAACATGAAATAAAAACATGACACCAATATGGTAATGGGGAAACCCAAATAGGTAAAAACCCTAGTGGGACTTGATACCCACTAATATTCTACACTAGTGTTTTGTGATCCTTGCTAGAAGATCCTTACCCTGTTAGGAGTAGCTTTACAATGCTTTTAGTATAGTAGACCTGGTTAAGGGTTAGACTCTATTATGATTCTTTTACAATGATCCCTATTAGGGGAGTGGACTCACTATCCTAGAACTCACTGCTCAAATGATGAAGGCTACAACCTTTTGAGATCAGATACACACTATATCTGCTGGTGAACTGTTGTTGGACACTACTTGTCAGATTAGTTCTTTGCTACACTGATGCTTTGACCTCTAGCATAGCTCTAATACATCATATGATCTCTTTGCATACCTTTTCTTTTCTTCACATAACTTTTATATAACATCCATAGTGAATACAATGGGCGCATCTCATATTTATACACTCATATAAACAAAACAATTAGGTCAGCCCTATAACTAATTACAAACAAATGTTTCCAAGTTAATTGGCTTAAGCGTGCTTACAATTATACATGTACCAATATCAAAAACCTAAATACAATGGGTGCATAGCCCTTACAACATTAATTTACAATCGTAAACCAAAATAGTCACTATTGGCTCCATGCTCTATTCACTACTGGCACACATTGGCTATGCATCTTCATATGACTTTATCTTTCACATTTGTGCATATCTAATTATGTGCTCATAGATAAGCATAAGTATAGTCTAACAACCTTAACTTCTAGGGAGCATACCTTATTTCATCCATACACATGTGCGTTGATGCTCTGAGTCTCTGGTACTTTGTTAACTGTCCAGTCTTCAACACTTGACTGAATTCTGATCTTTACACATAGTGTGCTGACTCCAAACTTCTATATGACTTTGTTGCCATAATGAAAAATCTATATCTAGTCATATACTTCAGCATAGACAACTTTCCAACAATCTCCCCCTTTTTCATTGATGGCAACAAAGGAATATGGCCAAGTTTCTAATTGTCCCTTTACACAAAACATTTTGTCTTCTATACATCTTTATACACACAAACTTATATCTCCCTATCCTTATTATATACTCCATATTCTATACAACTCCCCCTTTGACATTAATGACAAAGTTATATCAAAAACTTTATCTACATACACTTACTGAGGGAAAACATCCAGATATACAATCTTGAGTTTCTGGATCTCCTTCTTCCAAAAGGTTATCAGAGAATTGACTATCTGTAGATGGGCATATAATGCATATTGAAGCTTCTCCATCTTCTCCAATTCTATGCTTAGACCTTGATCATAGGTTATCATGGTTGCATCAATCTCCTTTATGTTCTGAGTGAGAATGTCTAGTGAGGGCGCAAGAGCATTCCTTAATTGAGTCTGTCTAGACCTTATCTTCTCCATTTCTTTCTCTGCCTTCTCAATTATGTCTAACTGACCTTGATATACATTTTTACACATATTTACATCAGTGGAGGTATCTAGAAATAATCTCTTCACCTTCTCAATCATTGCCTCTGCATCTTTGATCTTCTTGAGATGTGCATCAGAGAACTTATCCTGATCCATAGATTCTGCAATTACTTTCCTTCCTTGATCTGCAAACTCCTTCAATGATGCCTAAATAGACTTAAGATATTTTAAGTCTAGTGCAAAATTACTCATCAATTCATCTAGTCTCTTCTTTAAGTACTTCTCCTCTACCACTATGGCTGCAGATTCTTCTAGGCTTGAGAAATTAACTTTGAACTGTGATAAAGACTATGCTCACATCAACAACTGAATGTACATATACCATGTCTTTTTATCCTCTGGCAGTAAACTGTTTAGAATATTTACTGATTCCATCAGGAGGGGATTTCTCATTACTTGTTTCTCCTTAGCCTTCTCCATAGCTAGGACGTTGAACTTAATCAAGTCTTCTTCTTCCAGGAGTCCAAACTGCTAGTGTCTGGTGTCAAACTTGACAATAATGAGGAGGGAGTGATGGGAGTGCTATCCATCACCTCTTGTTTCACTTTGAGTGTTTCAATAGAAGTTTCTTTTTCTTTCTCCTTTACTTCTTCTTTCTTATAAAAAATGTCTTCCATGAGTACTTCTTCTTGTTGGGTGGAAGGTGTATTGCTGCATAAATTTTTGCTTCATCAAATGCTTCCTCAAACTTATCCAAGTCCTTATCAGTAGCCGCCATGGCTATTTCCACATTATCTATGATAATTGTGCTATCTTTGGCTGATCCTGATATGGGTGTATTAGGGATTTTTCTTGTGGGTCAAACTTGGCAAGGGTAGGCTAGATTCTCAGTTTAAAGATCTCCAAGTTTACAAGAAAAGCCTAACTGATGAGGATTGGATAAGATCCTCCTTCTGCTTTGAGCTCCATAGGACTTAGGTGGGTATTACCTACAAATAGGTTACTATATTTCAAGTAATCTATGGATTAGTGGATTAGCTCTTCATTGTCATGCTATTGAGTTTCTCAAACATATCTTTATGGGAGATGATTCTGAAAACAACTGAGAATAACCTGTTGCAGAATGTGACTAATGAAACTACTAATGAGATAACATGAACAATGGCATAAGGGTGATGAATCCTTCTTATTTTTATGATTAAAGCTCAAGGAAGGCTAACCTCTTATTCACTCTTCAAGGAATCAATAACTATGGATTGTAAAACATCAGGATAGTCCTACCTCTTAGGTGCATGAACATAAAATGAAAATGTATTGGTAATGATAAATTTTGTGCTTGATGACTAAAAGGTGATTGTATAACAGAGATCAGACAAGTGCCTAATCCTTTGGCAGAAGAGTCTAACATAAATAAATGGAGGGATTTCTAGGAAATACAGTAGTATGCCTTACAAACTACATGCAATTTAGATAGAATGCCTTACAAACTATCCTATCAATCTTAGTGTGCTATCATCAAAATCTCAACAGATGTTTTCATTCCCTAAAATTTCATATGACGATTTAATCTTTTCCTTGAAAGAAACTCACAAACAATTAGATAGCTACCTTGTAACTAGTATGTTTTAAATGCCTTACAAGTGAAACATACAAGAATAGGACACAAAGCTAAGAGACAGTAACAGAACCAAGATAGAAATTGTATTATATTTCATGAAAGTGTATCAATACATAAAGGAAAACTCTTCACTCAAAGATTCAAGATGAGTAATCTACTCTGCAAAGCTTGGATTTTTAGCATTCAACCATCAAGATAATGGAACCAGAGAATAGAACCCCTTAAATTACCAAAAAATGGAACCAGGGACCAAAAAAAACATGGAATGCCAAAAGTCTTGGAACCCTTACAAAATCAAAACTCTCACAGTAAATACCCCTAGTCATCCTGGAATCCCAAAAATTAGGATGCAACAAGCTTTGGATGACTAGGGTTAGGGTTTCACCCACCAGACCAACTAAGATCAATCAGGAATTTATTACATTGGGGAGAACCAAGCAACCTCGAGAAATCAGATCCAAAAATGATCTTCATTACTGAGAAACTCTGAGAAAGTACTGAAAATCATGCATCTGTGATACTTATCAATCTGATCACTCCACCTGCAACAAGCCTCGAGCAACTACATACCCCTTTTGTCACAGTATAGACATCTGCAAATCAATCATCAAGTCTCTGGACCACACTGCAGTAGTCGACAAAATCATTCCTACCAAATCTAACCACTAAAACATTAAAAAATAGTCCTTCCTATTGCTAGAAACCCTTAAAAAATTCAAATCCTGGAAGAAACAACTACTTTATGGTGCCAGCAGCATATTGACGATCAATATTTAAATCTAGGCTAACTTTATATCATGACCGTCAGATCTTCTCCTTCCTGGGCTTTGTGACCTAACTCTTAATGGAGCCCTGGGTTAGCATTTGGCGAACATGTGACAAAGTTTTTCCTATTCGTGCAATGAAAATCTTAACCCACCTTTAACTCAATGAACTGGCGAATAAAGGAAAAATACTAACCCTAATCCTTATATAATGAGCTTGCGACTGAAGGCTTTCACTTACTCGCCAAGTGTTTCAACTCACTGCTAGTTAATTTAGCTATTATGTGAACGTAGTGTTCACTAATTCTCTAGTTGATTTGGAACACCGCTAATTTTCTTCATGAATGAGTGAATACAAGAGAAATTTTGTCGGGGCCACTAAACATTTTTATCAGAGTCTGCTAAACTTTAGACCCTCACTTGGGCCTTCTTTGTGCCACCTATCAACATATTACTTGCTGAAACTACCCCGCCACTGCTGACACAGGACCCACAAATAGCTTCACATCACTGAGATTTAGATTCCAAATTGACGGCTAGTCTCATGCCCTCATGAGCTAAAAGATTCTATTAGATTATATGCCTACTGTTTATCTCTTTCCTCTACCGCTTGAAGAATCTAGCCCTACTGACACATATCCACATCATTTCTTCTCATCCAATAGAAATTTGGCATGTTAGCTCCAACTGTTAGAGGACCCACCTTTATTTGTCACCTGAGTAAAAAAGTAAAATCGATGGCTGGCGCAAGATCTCATCGCTCTAACACAACCCATGATATTATGCACCACCCATTGATCCTCTACAGATGTCAGGGCCCTCTATCAAGCTAAAAACCCAGGCCCCACTGACAACCACCAATTCATCATTATGTGAACCAATAAAATCTAAGTACATCATCACTACATGGCACTTTAGACCCACCTACTGTCAACCTTAATACACTAGGAGATCAAATAGCCAGTGCATGATCTCATAACCTCAAAATATTCCTTGTGCTTTTACGCTAGTTGTCGATCTTGAATTTCCTGACTAAGATACCAGGCCCGCCTAACAACATATCCCGCTCAATATTCTTCAACCAATAAAACACCACCACCTCAGCACCTTCTGACAATGGGTCCACATATTTTATCTTTATCTAACTGCTGCCAAACTAACCCCTAAGTACTTAGTGAATACGTGACTATGGCATTCTCCCAGTCATGAGAAACTTTTCTTAACCATGGTCTAATGTGGAGAACATGCAAACAAAGGCATTCACTAAATCGCCAAATAATCTCTTAAGCCAAGGTTCGGAAACATACTGCCATATCACCATTAGGTGGACCAATGAAGAGCTACCAAATGTGTACATGTAGGAGTGGACCAGCCATTTGAAAAGCTTTGCTATAAATGAGAATCAATGCTTGGCATAAGATCACAAGCCTCTGACACATTCTATGCACTTTTATGCCAACCGTTGGATCGAGATGGTGTCAGAGAGTCCGGCCTAGGAAATATTAAAGTCAAAAACATTAGAAAATAAAGCATTGGGACTGAGGAAATATTAATCCCCACTGGACTTAGGAAAATAAAGCTGCCAGATGTTGAGGCCTAGGAAAAATTAAAAGACACGACCCCACGAGGTGATAAAATAATAAGGCACATGGGTTTTAAGTTCTTTAAGTGGCCTGAAAAAGTAATGAAAGATTAGAATGAGGTCGGGGTGCATTAGGGTTTTTCACTATAATGGCTAGAAATATGAATTTTTTGCCTAGGTTTTCAAGCCAGGAACAAGGAAAAATTTGTAGAGACAAGGGAAAAACAAATGCAACCATGAAAATTTTTGCAGGTGCCAACAGGGTGCAGACTGATCTGCTTCAGTTTGAACTTTTGCTATGGGCGCTGAGTCCTGAGGACCTATCACTGGTGCATAGGAGGTCTCTGCTACTTTACCTTTCTTATTTGATGTATGAGTGATGGGCGCAGTAGGTAGTCTAATCTGTTTCTCCAAGAGTACCTTCTCAAAAGCTTTCTTTGTTTCCTGAGTTATCAGGTCATAGTCTTTTTTCATGATATGCAAAGTTCTTATTTTTGTTCTTAGGTGTGGCTTTACCAGTTTCAACATTAGTTCTTCTTCATCTTTAGAACATATAGGAAAAGTATCTTGTAACACTTTTTCCCTTATTCTAATATCCTCTTCATTTGCTTGTCTTTTTAGGTGTTCTAAAATATTCCATACTTTGTCAGGAATAGAGGTCTGCATTTCAAAAACTATTTTCTTGAACTTGATCCTATGTTTGATAATCATATTATGAATTTTTGACTTATCAATTTCACTGTACATCTCATAGAACTTTCCTACCTGATCAATTCTGCCCTCATCAATAATTCTTGCACTCAAGGTTTTGAGACTTGGTCTGAATCTTGCCTTAGGGGGTGCTTGAATGTTTCTCCTGCTCCTTGTAGCTAGCGAGGATGGATGACTAGTGCTTACTTCTTTCTTCCTTCTGAACATTGGTTCATACTTCAGAGGAGCAATAGGATCACTGGATTCTTTGGGCACTAAAGGAATGTCATCATCTTTTTCAATCTTAATATTCTCTATCTTAGGTTCTTCATGTTCTTCCTCTACTATTGTGCTCTTCAATTCTAGGGAAATCTTCTCTTCCCTAGCCTTGTCAAGATCTTCTTGAGATAAACCATGTATCCTCAAGATCTCTAATGTAGCTTTTGCAACCTTTCTTTTAGTTGTAGCACTATTCAACTTAGCATCAACTTCTCTAGATTTTTCTTCATAGGTTCCCCTCCTAGGTTCATTGTCATCCTTAGGGGCTGATAGTAGTACCTATACATAAGCTTCAAGAACTTGTTCTTCAACCTCATACCCAAGTGTATGAATCCACTTAGTTCTAGGCTCAATAGCTTCCATACAAGTAGTATCAATCTACACCATGAAACATATTGAATTTTTATACTTCTCCACAATACTTTTAGGAATCTTGTACCTCATCTACATCCTTGCTTTGAAGGTCTTCAATTCCAAGGTAATGAAATCTCTTAGTGTGCTTTCAGTGCATGCTTTGTTTGATATTTGTGGCATGGTAGGAATGGACTTGTCTAGATACAAGTCTGACACTTTACCAACTATATGAAGGTACATATAGATGATAAGGGACCCAAACCTGAATACCTTAGTCTTGTCATGTTTGATAGCCCTGATGTTGTCTATCAACTATGCGTGGAAGATCTCACACAAGTTGAACTCTCCATCTTCTTGCACAAGATGGATGGCTACAAGAATAGTGCTTACAGACACACTATTCACCCTGCTAGTATGATGAAACCTATAACCAAGTATCATTGACATTAACTTAATGTCTAGTTTCTCTATCAGCTCAATGGTCATGTCACGCTTATCACTTCTAGATTTATACACTTGCTCCACCATTTTCTTGACATCCTTACCCACAAGAAGGATCGCGCCTGTCTTAGATAGGCCTGTTATCTCATGAATCAAGTCTCCTATGATTCTTACTGGTACATCTCCAATCCAAAACAAATCATCATGGATTCTGCTTAACAATATCTTTATCCATTCTTCCTTGTAGAACTCATATGTCGTGGCATATTCAACAATGGGGTGATCATTCCATTTAGTGTATTCATCCATGAAAATTTTATCCGGTTTCAACATTATGTCCATGTGTGCTCTCAATCTATCTAGTCCAACATGTTCCTTCTTACAATGAGTGTAAGCCCTTATGTCTTCTACATGCATGACACCCATTGGTGTGTGGGAAAATGCTCCCTTTAAATCATCTAGGGTTGATTTAAATGGGTGCCTTTTGAAAACATACCACTTCTTTTTAGCAACATCAAAAACAATAGGATTGGCCATGACTTACTTGATATTTTCTTTCCAAATGATCTTTGAGATGTTCTGACGGCTTTCGAACTGGTGTAATGAGTTAGGGTTTCTTGCAACTAATCAAATGCACTGCAATCACTAACAAATTAATCTCCAACTCTTCACAAGAACTTCCAAGGCTCAATCTACTCTCCAATCACTCTAAGTATGAATGCAATGAGTAAACAAACATCTTTTTGTGTACTTAAAGTAAGAAACTCACCATTAATGCAACTCGCGTAAACTAGGCTGTCACTTCAAATTTTCAAACTTGAGTTCTCCTAACAATCAGCATTTGTGCTCTTGAAAAAAGGTTCCAATACACTCCAATAGCTTAAGTCCAAAGGAACATACTCTGAGGATGAGTATACCAGCCACGTAGGGGTCTACACCTAAATTAGCTCCCCCTATGACCTTAAGGGCCATTCATGTAGATGTAGAGGGTGCGTCCACTAGGGATGCATCCAATACATTACCATCAACATTTTCTTTCTTTCCATCTGATCAAATCATGCTCACATCTTCCGATGCCTTCACAAACTTGACTTCTGCTTCAGGATCTAAAACTAGTTCTTTGGCCTTTTTAGGGCTTTCCTGACCTTGCGTCCTTGATCTACAAAACTTTGTGATATGTCCAACCTTTTTATAGATGTGACAAATCACTGGAGGTCTATTATTCCTTGGTGCATTGACATGAGTCACCATTCTACATTATTTTGTTGTATGACCATTATAGTTACATATCTAACATGTAACATTCTGAGAACTTGCATTGGTCTGATTCTGATTTCTTTGATCATGCTGAATCCTATTCTTCTTACTAGTCTTGCAATTTATTTCTCTATGACCAAATCTATTACATGTATAACAATAACCATTAAAAGGCTTTACCTCTATACAGTTCCTTGCAATGTGTCCATGCTTGTTACATGCAAAATAGGTGCATTCAATAGGCTTGCACTCATTTTTAGGAGGACTACCATTGTCTTTGGTTATCTTTAGTCTTCTCAGTATTAGTAGATTCCTTTTGTGTCTCCTTTCTTTCTCACATCTTATCAATTTGATTTTGTGCTTCATTGTATCCAATAAAGCTAGTGTCTCCTTTGACTCTTCTTGCATACAACTGAGATTCTATCAAATCAGAACTAGTGTGCAATTTGTCAATGTGGTTCTTTGCATCTTTCAATTCAGACTCCAATCTTGCTTTGCAATTCTTTAGATCCAAGATTTCTAAATTTGCTTCCCTTAACTCTTCCTTGAGTTGAAGGTTCTCCTTTACTTGTTCATTGTAGACATCTTGATTGTTCATCAGTTTGTCATCAAGTTCTTTAAGCTAACTCAATAAGGATGCATTTTCTTCATTCAACTTCTTGACTTTTTCTTCAAGATCACTATTAAAGCATCCCTTCAAATGTTTTCTTAGTCTCTTGATGACTAATTGAGCATCACTAACTTTTTCTTTTAGTTTTTCAATTTCTCTTTCTGAGTTGTCCAAGTCTTCAAGAGCTGCTTCAAGATTCTTCTTCAAATCTTCTTTGTCCATGATCTCCTCAAGTGGTTAAACTTATTTGCTGTGGACCAGAGCTCTGATACCAATTGTTAGGAATGGGAACACTGAGAGGGGGGGGTGAATCAGTTTTCATTGTAATTTAACTTTTCACTTTAATCTGAATACTAAATTATAAATGCTTAAGTACTAAATTAAACATTCACATAAACAAGAAACATGAAATCAACACATGACACCAATATGGTTACAGGGAAACCCAAATAGGTAAAAACCCCGGTGGGACTTGATACCCACTAATATTCTACACTAGTGTTTTGTGATCCTTGCTAGGAGATCCTTTACCCTATTAGGAGTAGCTTTGCAATGCTTTTAGTATAGTAGACCTGGTTAAGGGTCGACCTTGTTAGGATTCTTTTACAATGATCCCTATTAGGGGAGTGGACTCACTATCCTAGAGCTCACTGCTCAAATAATGAAGGCTACAACCTTTTGAGATCAGGTACACACTATATATGTTGGTGAACTGTTGCTATGACACTACTTGTCAGATCAGTTCCTTTGGTGTGCTAATGCTTTGACCTCTAGTAAAGCTCTAATACATCATATGCTCTCTTTGCATACCTCTTCTCTACTTCACATAACTTTTATACAACATATATACTGAATACAATGGGCGCATCTCATATTTATACACTCATATAAACAAAACAATTAGGTCGGCCCTATAACTAATTACAAACAACACTTCCAAGTGAATTGGCTTAAGTGTGCTTACAATTATACATGTACATATGTCAAAAACCTAAATATAATGGGTGCATAGCCCTTACAACATTAATTTACAATCGCAAACCAAAATAGTCACTGTCAACTCCATGCTCTATTCACTATTGGCACACTCTCGTTGTGCATCTTCAACTGACTATATCTTTCACATTTGTACATATCTACTTATACAATCATAGACTAAGCATAAGTATAGTCTAACAACCCTAACTTCCAAGGTGCATACTGTTAGGGATTTTTCTTGCATGAACCAAATGTTTGAATGATTTCTTGAAAATAGACTTCTGAGACTAATTCAAACAAGAGAAAGACCTAATTGCTAAGGATTGGATAAGATCCTCCTTCATTTTGAGCTCCACATACTGAGGTAGGTATTACCTTTTAATGATAACTTATTACATAGTATTATATGAGGGGACACTGATATGCTATCAATCCTTCTAATGAATCAATCTATAAAACATTCTGCATATAACCAAAATCAACTTGACAGAGAGCTTAACCAAGTAGAATGTGATTGCAAATAGAACAAGAATCAATGATGTAAGGATTCTCATCATTCTTCCTTTTAAGGAGGGGTAACCTAAATGATTCTCTCTTTATAGAATCAGGAAATATGAACTGTAAACCTTTGGAAATAGTTCAATCTATTTGTACAATAAACATGAAATGAAAAATGTACTGGTATTGATATGAAAGTTTCAATTTTCTTCTTTAATAGATATGAAAGATAAGATTATAAGAAACAAACAATAAACCAATGTCTTATCTAATGGCCAAAAGAAAATCAAATGCAAATTAACAAGATAATTTCAATAGAAATACAACAGTATGCCTTACATACTAACTGCAATTTGAAATAGGTTGCCTTACAAACTACTCTTTTAACCAGACACTGTTATCATCAACAATCCTTACAAATATGTCTACTCTTTTAATTGAACTATGAGAAGTTTAATTCTTTCCTTGAAAGAAACTCATAATCTATCAAACAAGTTGCTTTACAACTGGTATACTTTAAATGCCTAACATATAAAACATACAAGAGTACAATATAAAAGTATGAGAAAAGGCACATGCCTATGAGTTTAGGCATCTTAGCATCTCTGCAGTAGGCTAAGTCATCCATGAAATAGTCATCACTAACCTTCTTATTTTGAGATGAGCCAGGCAAAAGGGTGAGGAATTCATCTGAAAAACTCTCCTTTACTTTCTCCTCTAATCCTCGGCTAGTGGAGGCCCTGCTTGCTGTTGGCTGACTCATTCTGACTGTAATTCTAAAAAAGCTTTGCAAAAATCACTGGTTACACTGTAAATCTGGGAAGTTCTGAAAACCTGAAGCTCTATACTCTTCAATACACTCTGTAACTTTCAAATGAGTACCCTCGAACTATTTTACTCTGTAGAATTGAATGCGTCACCATTTTCTGACACCAAAATGTCACTTCTACCATTACTGCACATGAACAGGGCTTCAATTTACTATTCGTAGCTCAAAATATTCAAATTCAATTATTTAGAGACCTGGCAATTGAAAAGAAATCTTGCATTCGCTTAATAATATTGGTGCCTTTAAAAGGTTTATGAGACCTAGCGACTAAGAGAGCTTCTTGTAGTCATAGAAAGATTTTTCACTTTATGAATCCATTCTGAGATTTGGCAATCACAAATTTTTTGATCTAGAGACTCAGTGACTATAGTCAATCTCTTAATTTTTCACATTCAGAGATTACCCAACTATAGTCTATTTCTTAGTTGCGGGTGAAATTTTTCTCATTATGAGATCATGCGACTAAAATCGCTTTCAATCATCATTATGAGATCTAGCGACAACAAGCAAACTCTAAGTCACGGAACACTATTGAATTTTCAAACTTCTTTCTAAGATCTCATGACCTGGCCATTTGGAGATTTGGTGACTAAAAGGAAGAATCCTTAATTTATTTTATTTGGAGATTTAGCGACTATAGTCTATCTCTCATAGTCGTGGAAACTTTATTTATCCTTTAAAACATTCAACGATCACCCGACCTGGAGATCTAGCGACTAACCTGAAGTCTTTAATCGCTGAAACCCTCTAACTTTTCAACCTTCTTCTCAAGACCTCATGATCACCATTGATCTTCTTCTTTGCTTCATCCTACGGTCCATATTAAGTCACGCGAGAATTTTTTACTTAACCGTTTGATTCAGTGACCATGAGACTAACCATGTCACTAAATCGCTAAAGGCTTACCACTTAACTTTTAGGAACCTAAGTTCTCATGACTACATAGTCACTATATCACTAAATAAAACACTTAACCGCTAGGCTTTAACCATTACATTTACCTTAACTTGACCTGGATAAATCTAGAGACTTGGTGACAAAGAGATTTGCTAAATCTTGCAATCTTTCATTTAACTAAGGTTTAGTCCTGAGAACACGCAACTGAGGCATTCTCCAAGTTGTAAGAATATTTCTTAACCCTGAGTTACATTTGGAGATTAAATACTGGACATTGATCAAAAATTCATCTCACGGCTATCATCAAGTCTGGAAATCCTTTATCACTTAACTACTGCATTTGGAGATTTGGAGACAACTGCGTCACTGAATTGCTGACCGTGTAGAAGATAACTACCATCATTGGGAGATCACATGACTATTAAAATTCCAAGTCTTTGAATAGAATGACTAACCACATGAAGACTTAGAGACTTGGTGATTATCTTGAAATAAGACCGTAGCTCCATTTAGAGACTCAATGACTAAAGAGAAAACCATAATCGCTGAATAAAACATCATTTTAATAAATCATTCTGAGATCACCTGACCAAAGGTAATTTCTATCTAGAGACCACATGACTATAGTTCATTTCTTACAAAATTTGTAACAGCAATCGCTAGATCTCAAGAAAAACATTTTGAGACTCAAAGACTAAAAAGCAATCACTAAGTCATTTGATAATAAGGAATATTCTAAAGTTCTTCTGAGATTAGGCAACAAAGGCTTTTGGCAATTGCTAGATATGAAGGAATATTCTGATTTCTTTAAGAGACTAAGTGACTAACTGAGGAAATAAAATTTCACATGCTTATATCAATGCTTAAGTGACCTGATAAAGTAATAGAGAAATAGAAAGCTAAGGGCCACAACTAGGGTTTTTTTAATTTTCAAAGACATTTAGACCTAGAAAACCCTAAAGACTAAAATTTTCAAAAAACATCATGTCTCTTGGGGAAAAAATAAAAAACATAGATTTTAACCAATAGTGGCTCTATCTGAGGATGTTAAAATGCAAGTTTGAACAATAACCATAGATCTTTGGGACATAGACCAAAAACCACACTAACCTAGAACAAACACCGAGACACATAGGCTAAAGGAAACACACCTATACAATATTTTCAAAGGATTTACATATACACAGACATCCAAAACTTAATTGAAGAAGGGCTTCAAGAATTTCCCATGCACTGGCAACTCAAAAAATTCATCATCCATATTCTTCAACAAGTATGAGTCCTTCCCAAAACTTTCATGAATCACAAAGGGCCCAAGCTGTTAGCACGTGCAAAAAATTTCATGGCTCTAGCGCTTTTCCCCTGGTCTCTGCAGTTATTTTTAGGTCTCCGCCTTTAGCCCTGGTTCAAATTTTTGAAATCTAGCTGTTACATTTAAAACCCTTTGAAAATCCTAGCCCTTTTCTATTTTGAAGTTACTTTTTGAGGGTCACTTAAGGGTCCTAGTATGCACATGCTTTATATTTTGGTCGGCCCCAGTGTTAACTTTTCCTATGTCTCCAACCCCCGGTGGCCTTTAATATTTCCTAAGTCATGAGCTTTAATTTTTCTTATGTTTCAGCTTGCTTTATTTCTTGGGACTAGTCTCTAACACCATCTCAATCTAACGGTTGGCGTGTAAGTGCATAGAATCTTTTGAGCCTTTTAGATCTTGCACCAACCATCCAATCTTCTAGAGGGCTTAATGTTCTCAATGGGGCCATTTTCCAGGTGGTGCTGAATTGTTCAAATTTTATTGGTTGACGTGGATGATGTGGCAAGGTGTGGTCATTGTCAGAGAGATCAGTGATGAGGACATGATCTACAATTGGCGTAAGTTCTCATGAGTTTTGTCAAAGCTATGAGATCTTATGCCTACCATCCGATTATAAGGCTTACAAAAGGTGGGTCCTATGTCAGTGTGACCGAGCATGAGCTATGAGTGAGGTAACGACAAGTGGCATAAAGTGGGCTCAGGTGGGGTCTAAGGTCTAGCGGTCCTGATAAAAGTGGTTAGTGGCCCAACAAATTTTAAAAGTGATCGCTCATTCACTAAATCTTTTGGTGGAAGTGAAAAGTGTTCTACAAATTGGCGAAAACCTTTGTTGCTAGTTCGCTAAATTTGACTGGGGCCCTTTTAAGAGATAAGTCATAAAGACTACAAAAATGAGAGATCTAATGGCTGCAACTTAAAGTTGATTTGATTTCAAATGTGGATCATCGATTTTCTGCTGGCACCATGGAATTGACCATTTGATTTCAAATTTGAATTCTCTGAGGGTTTCCAATGACAGGAAGTACCAAAATTTATGGTTTTAATGGCCGATTTGAATTGATTTGGTGGTGTTGGTTGTTGCAGACTAGTTTGAGGGTCCCTATGGTAGGTGGCATGATGTTTTTGTACCAGGAGAAGTATGGTTTTTTGCTCAAGATATGTTTGCAGGTGGTTGATTTGACTGGTTTTTAGGGCTTTTCCCTATCCTCATGGATTTTGATGATTACAGATCCATCTAAGATTCATTTTCTCCAGGTTTCTTGTGTTTATTCCCCTACAATAAATTCTGATGTAGTTTTTGGTTGGTATAGCGGTTGTAACCCTAACCCTAGTCACCCTAAGCTTCATGCAATCTCTTTGAGATTCCCAAGGTGACTAATGGTATAAGTAGATAGTTTTTGATAGAGTCAAGGTTTGGATTTTAATCAGTCTAGAGGTTCTGATTTGGATTAGTTCCAGGGGGTTGTAGCAAGGTTGATCACATTGTATGAGGTTGAATAGAAAATCCTTGTAGTCTTTTGTAGGTTATTGAAGTGGTTTGATTCTCTGTCCTACTTTGAATATGTACATGCCTCATCATACTTAACATAAATGTTTCAAGTTTTCAGGTCTCTCCTTGGTGCCAATATTGTGAGTTTTGGATTTTCTGATCCATTGCATAGGATTACCTTTGCATATGTTCTTTTCTTTAGTTCCTGATTTAGGATCAGGTGAAATATACTTTAGAAGGGACATAGATTCATTTGTTTTGTCTACAAAAGGATCTTATAAGTAGTGGATGGGCTAGAATGTTTATATTTATGGCTATGAGTCTTTGACAATAGTTGGTTCATATTCAATGTGTGTATCTGAGATCTGCCTAATGGATAATGGCACTGATCAGGGATTAGTATTTTTAGTTGAGTTCAATGCTTGATTGGCTCTTGTTTACTTCTTTCCATCTTCATATATCAACACCTTTTCAAGTTTTAATTGTATTTGGTTGATAGTAGTAACACCATATAGTAATGGAGAGTCAATGAATGTTAGGTTAGCATTTAGCACTTTCTTACTATTCAATATGTTGTTTTGACCTAGTCTTTGGTGTGTGAAGTATAGTTTTCACTGGGTTAGGTGCACCCGCCTTGGTTTTGCAGAGCCAAAAGTGAAGAGGGAAGTCTTGTCCCTATAGTTGGTCCAGTTACCATAAGATCCTTATACATTTTGGAACTAACCAATCCTAAAATCAACCTGAGGGTATATTGGTAGCCTGAGAGCATAAACATCCATTTTGAACACCAACAAGATGGTGACTCTACTAGGGAAGTGTTACACAACTCTATAGTAACCAGTAGGTCATCATTTAAAAATAGGGTTATTCTTATCCCTTGTCTTATAGTCTCATTTGGCTATTTGCTAAGTGGTATGGTAAGATTCCCAATATACTTGGGTGGCATCTCAAACATCTCTATAGCAATGGTAGTCAGTAGATTTTTATCAAATGAGTTGTAGAGGTACTAGGTCTCGAAGGAACGAACATCCTGAAAACATAATGGAAGAAGGTATTCCAAGCACTTCCAGGCCTAGTCAAACAAGGGGAGGAAAGAAGAAAAGAAATCTTTCTCATGCTTGGAGAAATAAAAAGGATACAAGACAAGAAACTCAAACCAAGCCTAGTCAAGAAGAAAATATTTCAGAATATGAAGAGGCTATTGATTTGGGATTGAACCAGTATGAGGATGAATTTCAAGTGGGAGATGATGAGTCTGAGACTACTCTCCCTGAATCAGAAGAGATCTTTGAGGAGGTCTATGAATTGGAAAGAAGAGTCTAGGAAGAAGTTGCTATCAGGCAACAAAGAGAAAAGAACAAAGAGGATAGAGTAAGACAAGAAATGATAAGGGCTGATCAGCTAAAGAGGTAGTTGTTAGATTTGGAGGTAATTAATTTTGTCCCAGAGCCTAAAAGAGCAGAGGAATAGCCTATTGTGTATAAAACACATGAGATAACTAGGCCTAGAGATAAGGGAAAACAAAAAACTGTTGGAGTGCAGATTAGTGAATAGATTCATGGGGAAAACCCATTAGATCAAGGGTTGAGATTAGATGCAAACCTTGAGAGGGCTAGAAAAGAGAAAGAAATGTGGGCTAAAGAACTAGAGAAGGTAGAGTTGGAGGCTACTACTGCAGAAATGAGGAAGAAGATTGATTTTTTCAAGCATACCTCAGGACCTTCAAATGTTGCTGCTTCTTTCTTGGGGCAAGGTGGAAATCATGGTAACCTTGCAACTCAGACAAATGGCATTCTGGGTGCTGCTAAAATTCTTAATGGTTCAAACACAAGGACATCTACATCTCAAGGAATGGATTCACCACATGGAGTTCATATTCATGAAAGGTACAAACAACTTATTTTTTTTGGTATTCCTGGTTATCCTAATGTTATTCCTGATGAAATTAGAAAGAAACTTCCTAAGTTTACTGGAAGCAATGTCATTACATGTGAAGAACATCTAAAAAATTTTATGGATGTAATAGATGACTATAATGTTGAGCCTGATGATGTTGTAATGAAGTTATTTGTACAATCTCTAACCGAGGATGCTAGGGATTGGTTTAGAGGATTGCCCCATGCTAGTATAGGATCTTGGAATGAATTTAAGAATTTTTTCAATGAGCATTATGGAGATAAAACAAATGAGGGTTTTATTTTGAATGAATTCAATAACATAAAGAAAAATAAAAATGAAGAGGTCCTTGAATTTAATATAAGGTTCCAAAAGGCTATGCATAGGCTACTGCAAGTTATCAGATTAGATGATAGGGTGTGTCTTGTGACATACTTAAATTCTTTTGATGTAAAGATGGGTTACCTCTTAAGGGATAAGAACCCTAGAAATCTTGGGGAGGCTTACAAGTTGGCTATCAACATAGAAAGTAATAGAAGAATATCAGGAAAATTAGGGAGAAGAGATGATTATAGGCCTCAAGTGCAAAACAAGAAAGAAATGGGAACGTCTACTAATTTTAAGCCTAAGGAGGAGGACAATCTAAAGTAGATTCTAAGTTCTTTAGAGAGTCTAAAGCTTGATGAAAAAATAAAAAATAAGGTTGCAACAAATGACAGACAAGCTTCAAGTAATTTTAGCAGGCAACCAAGAATGTAGAATTACCCATACAATACTCAGTGGAAGGATGGCAAGCCCATTTTTCCAGTTAAAAGGGATAGGCCTGATGATAGAATTCCTGACCCTTTGCAAAGAAATTCAATTAACTTGAATGATGATATCCCATGGTGTACTATTTGTCAATCTCCTCATAGTCCAGAGCATTGTGTTATTGCTTTGAATTTACCTGATAACCAAGAACAAGATGAGCAGTATGATAGGAGTGGTTATGGAATGACTTCTTCACATGCATGGGATGAGGTTGACTCTACTGATGATGAGGGGGAAGAATTTGATGATGTTGGATGTGGTGCAGTGAAGTGTGAGGAACATGTTTCCTTAAAGAGACCCTCTGATGAGGAAATTGCACAAATCACTGCAGACATGGTCACTCAAGCTAGGAGTAATTACAATTTGAGAAGCAGGACAGTTGGAGGCACAAGTGGTAAACTAGGTAGCATGTTTATCAAGAATTTTGAAAGGAACGCACAACAACATGAGGAAAAGGAAAAGGGTGCTGGTGTTGTCAGTCAGGTTAAAATAAAAAAGAAGAGTGGGCTACTATAATACCTAAGGGTAAAGTGAGGACGTCAGAAGTAGCTATCCCCATACCTCAAAAGGAAGATGAATTTGTACAAAAGAGTAACTCTGAATTGATTGCTCAAAAAGAGGATAAGGGTATCTCTAAGATTAAGGAAGATATGGGCAACCATTCTTATGTTCCCATTGATATGACTAGATTGATTTCACAAATAACTATCAAGGTTCCATTGTTAGAAATGATGAGAATAGAAGAGCACAAGGTCAAGGCCTTGGATTGGGTAAATGGTGCCTCTTCCATAAAGGTCCAAGAAATGAACAGAGGTGACAAGCATGTGGCTACTTTAGATGACACACCTGACAGTAAAAATGAAGAAATTGTCTCTAAGATTCCTTAGAGGTATTTGGATGCAAACATTGTAAATACTGCATCAGGGATAGTTGATCCTTTTTTCTTGTCCCTTATGATAAATGGAAAATTATTGAAGAATTGCATGATTGATTCTAGAGCATCAAACACTGTCATGCTTGTAGATATCATGAAGTCACTGGGACTAAAGGTTGATACACCTCATGGAAGATTCCAAGCTATGGACTCAAGAGAAGTGCCAGTTATTGGTACCATTAAGGCTTTTCCTTATAAATTAGCCACATTTCTTGACAAACAATTAACTATGAGTGTTCTTTTAGTTGACATTCCCCCTCAATATGGAATGTTGTTATCTAGAAAGTGGAGTGCCTCCATGGGAGGAAGTATTCAATGTGACTTGTCCTTTGCCACTTTTAGCATTAAAGGAGAAAGTGTGAAAGTCTCAAGGGAAGCTAGAACTCCACATATGATTGAGGAGGATGAAGAGGACAATATGAATTGTTTTGTGGACACTGACATTGGTTCTTTCCAAGTTTAGGAGAGAGAGATGCAAGAGAAGGTCAAGCCTATCTTTCTGGCTGATGATAAGAGTAACATGGTAGAAGGTAATGTATTATGGACCCTATATTTTGATGGAACAAGTTCAAAGGAAGGTGCTGGAGCAGGAGTGCTATTGATATCCCCAAGTGGTAAGAATTTTAAGTTTTCTTTCACTCTCTTGTTCCCTTGCACAAATAATGTTGCTGAATATGAGGCCCTACTAATTGGTTTGAGACAACCATCAAAACATGGGATCAAACATCTTAGGGTGATTGGTGACTCTGAGTTAATAGTTTCTCAAATTAGATCAAAGTATGCATCAAAGAATCAAAGGCTGAAAAAATATAGAAATGTTGTTTGGGATGAAATTGAAGGTTTCAATGCCTTTGGTATTGATTGGGTGGATAGAAGCCAAAACAGGATGGCTGACTTACTAGGAAACATAGCATTAAGGCCAAAGGATATTACTTTTGCAAGGATATCTAGGATTGAGTGCAAGTCTTGGCCTTCTATCCCAGACAATGTTGAGAATTGGCAGGTATTTTCTGATGATCAGGATATACTTAGGTTTTTGCATTGTGAATCTCATTTTGATGGTCAAGAGATGGATTTCAACACTTTTGTTGACATCAAAAATGGAAAAGAGAATGTTCTTGGGAAGGAATTTTTGCAATTAAAATCAAATAGGATCCCAAGGGGACTGGTTGCTCTTGAGAGGGCATTTGATGATAAAGAAAGGACTTGTTTTCCTAAATTTGTTGATAAGATATATGATTTGGAGGAAATAAATTTAGGAACAATTCAAATGCCCAAAAATGTTTACATAGGTAAATGTTTATCCCAAAGAACTAGGAATAATCTGATTGATCTTCTCAAAAGATTTAGACATGTCTTTGCATGGTCTTATGATGATTTGAAAGCCTATAGAGAAGATTTATTCTAGCATGAAATACCATTGAAGGAAGGCACTAAACCTTTTAGGTAGAAATTAAGGCCTGTGAACCCTACTTTTGCACCAAAAATGCAAGATGAACTTAAAAAGATGATGGATGCTGGCATTATTAAGCCTGTCAAACATTTTACTTGGGTGTCAAATTTGGTTCTGGTTAGGAAGAAGAATGGTGACATTAGGTTATGTGTTGATTTTAGGAATTTGAATGTCAATTCTTTGAAGGAAAATTATGGTTTTCCTAATATGGAGAATATGCTACAGAAGGTTACTGGATTAGAGTTAATGTCCATGATGGATGGTTTCTTTGGATATAATCAGGTCATGGTCAAGGAATCAGAACAATTTAAGACTGCATTCACTACCCCTTGGGGAACATATGTTTATGTTAGAATGCCATTTGGTCTGACAAATGCAGGAGCTACTTTTCAGAGAGCTATGGATGCAGCCTTTGCAAACTTTATAAACAAATTTCTAGTGGTGTATCAGGATGATCTCATAGCATATTCAGATAAGGAAATTCAACATTGTGAACATCTTGAGAGAATTTTTATCAAGGCCTTGGAGTATGGGATCTCTTTGAATCCAAAGAAGTGTTCTTTTGGTGTTGTGGAAAGAAAGATCTTAGGGCATATTGTGTCCAAGGATGGAGTGAGAATTGACCCTAAAAGGGTTATAGTTATAGATAAACTTTCACCACCTAGAAATGTTAATGGAATACAGTCTTTCTTCAGGCAGGTAAATTTCCTAAGGAGATTTGTTACAAATTTTGCAGAAATCAATATCCCTATCTCTAGAATGTTGAAAAAGGAGGCAAAGATTGAGTGGAATGAAGAAGCATATGAATCTTTCAGAAGTATCAAAAGGGCCATCAAGGATGCTCCAGTTTTAAGGACACCTGATTATGGTAAGCCCATGCAAATATTTTCTTTTGCTTCTTATCATACAGTTGCAGTAGTTTTATTACAAAAGAATTCAGATGGATATGAACAACCCATATCATTTTTTAGTAAATCCTTACAAGCAACAGAATTGAAATATGATATTACTGAGAAATAGGCTTATGCCTTAGTCAAAGTAGTCAAGGCTTTTAGATGTTATCTTGTAGGAGCTAAGATGGTTTCTTATGTTCCTAGTGCTGTAGTGAAGGATATATTGGTGCAACAAGAAGTTTCAGGAAAAAGATGTAGATGGATAAATAGGATCCAAGAATTCAATATTGATATCTAGATTACAAAATTGGTAAGAGGCTTAGGTCTTGCAAAGTTAATGGCACAAAGCAATTTAGTTGCAAATCATGTGAATGTGTTAGAAGAGGAACAAAGGCCATACATTTGTGATATGGATTATTGTGATTGGTACAAGGATGTTATTAGTTACTTGCAGAAATTAGTCCTTCCCCCTGAGATGGATGAAAATAGAAGGAGAACTATCAAGTTGCAATCTGCAATGTATGCCATTCTACATGGTAAGTTGTGGTCGAGAAGCAATGAAGGAGTATTGCTAAAATGCATAGACCATGAGAGGTCTGAGGCTTTGATAAAGGAAATGCACCAAGGTGTATGTGGAGGACATTATATGGCAAAGACCACAACCCACAAGATCCTTAGGTCTGGATTTTGGTGGCCTATAGTTTTTAAGGATACCCATTAGTTTGTAAGAAAATGTGATGCATGTCAGAGATTTGTTGGAAAGTTGAAGTTTAATGGAAATTTACCACTTAGACCTATTACAGTTCAAGCTCCATTCTAGAAGTGTGGTGTTGACTTCATTGGGGAAATTCCAAATAAGTCTAGCAATGGACATTCTTACATACTAGTGGCAATGGACTATTTTACTAAGTGGGTTGAAGCTATCCCCACTAGAAGGGCTACTAGTAGAGTGGTGATAGATTTTATGATGCAAAACATCCTTACTAGGTTTGGTTGCCCAGAGGTAATTATGGTTGATAATGAAATGTGTTTTAGATCACAAGAATTTAGTGATTTTTGTCAGCAGTATGGGATACACATTTCATTTTCTTCTCCATATCATCCACAAGGAAATGGCCAGGCTGAGTCCAGTAATAAAAGTCTAATTAATATTCTCAAGAGAGTGTTGGACAAAAATAAGAAAGCTTGGGACTCAAAGTTATGGTGGGCACTGTGGGCTGATAGTGTAACTGTAAAGAGGGCCATAGGTTGTGCTCCATTTGATTTGGTATATGGAATAGGTGCTAGATTGCCTAAAAATAATCTATTGTAGATGTACAAATTTATCCAAGCATATGATGAAGACTTGAATGATGAAATGAGAGTAAGAATAGATGAACTGATCCAATTGGAAGAGGTAAGGAGGGATGTACATGAAAGAAATGAGGCATTGTAGAGACAATGTAAGAATTTGTTTGATAGGAGGGCCACCCAAAGAAGTTTTGAAATTGATGACCTCATCTTGATGTGGAATGCAAGATTGGAAGATAAGGGGAAGCATGGAAAGTTTGATCCAATTTGGTTGGGCCCTTATCTTATTGAAAGTAAATGGGGGATAGATTCTTATGTTCTAAAAGATTTAACTGGTGGTACTTTGGAATTGCCTGTTCATGGACAATTCTTAAAGTTTTACTTCTCCTGAAGTATCTTTTCCATGAGCAGTAGTTTAGGTTTTCCCTTGTGCAGTCATTTGTTTTTGCTTTTTGTGTGTCAAAGTTTTGAGTTGGTCTGCTCTTCTAGGAGATTCTAGCTTGCTCATTGTATCTACAAGAGATACACATCCTCGAGTATGAGCCACTATTAGCACGTGAAAAAAATTTCATGGCTCTAGCCCTTTTCCCCTGGTCTCTACAGTTATTTTTAGGTCTCCGCCTTTAGCCCTGGTTAAAATTTTTGAAATCTAGCCATTACATTTAAAACCCTTTGAAAATCCTAGCCCTTTTCTATTTTGATGTTACTTTTCGCAGGTCACTTAAGGGTCCTAGTATGCACGTGCTTTATATTTTGGTCGGCCCCAGTGTTAACTTTTCCTAAGTCTCCAACCCTTGACGGCCTTTAATATTTCCTAAGTCACGAGCTTTAATTTTTCCTATGTTTCAGCTTGCTTTATTTCCTGGGCCCGATCTCTGACACCATCTCAATCCAATGGTTGGCATGTAAGCGCATAGAATCTTGTGAGCCTTTCAGATCTTGCACCAGTCGTATGATCTTCTAGACCACTTAATGTTCTTAGTGGGGCCATTTTCCAGGTGGTGCTGAATTGTTCAAATTTTATTGGTCAACGTGGATGATGTGGCAGGGTGGGGTCATTTTCAGAGAGATCAGTGATGAGGACATGATCTATAGTCAACGTAAGTTCTCATGAGTTTTGTTAGAGCTATGAGATCTTACGCCTACCATCTGATTATAAGGCTTACAGAAGGTGGGTCCTGTGTCATTGTGACCGAGCATGAGCTATGAGTGAGGTAACGACAAGTGGCATAAAGTGAGCCCAGGTGGGGTCTAAGGTCTAGTAGTCCTGATAAAAGTGGTTAGCGGCCTGAAAAATTCTAAAAGTGATCGCTCATTTGCTAAATCTTTTGGTGGAAGTAAAAAGTGTTCTGTGAACTGGCGAAAACCTTTGTCGCTAGTTTGCTAAATTTGACTGGGGCCCTTTTAAGAGATAAGTCATAAAGACTGTGAAAAAGAGAGATCTAATAGCTGTGACTTAAAGTTGATCTAATTTCAAATGTGGATCGTTGATTTTCTATTGGCACCATGGAGTTGACCGTTTGATTTCAAATTTGAATTCTCTGAGGGTTTCTAGTGATAGGAAGTACCAAAATTTATGGTTTTAATGGCCGGTTTCATTTGATTTGGTGGTGCTGGTTGTTGCAGACTGGTCTAAGGGTCCCTATGGTAGGTGGCATGATGTTTTTGTACTAGGAGAAGTATGGTTTTATGCTTGAGATATGTTTGCAGGTGGCTAATTCGACTAGTTTTCAGGGCTTTTCCCTATCCTCACAAATTTTGATGATTGCAGATCCATCTAAGATTCATTTTCTTTGGGTTGCTTGTGTTTATTCCCCTGCAATAAATTTTGATGTAGTTTTTGGTTGGTATAGCGGTTGTAACCCTAACCCTAGTCACCCTAAGCTTCATGCAATCTTTTTGAGATTCCCAAGGTGACTAGTGGTATAAGTAGTTAGGTTTTGATAGAGTCAGGGTTTAGATTTTAATCAGTCCAGAGGTTCTGATTTGGATTAGTTCCAGGGGGTTGTAGCAAGGTTGATCACATTGTATGAGGTTGAATAGAAAATCCTTGTAGTCTTTTGCAGGTTATTGAAGTGGTTTGATTCTCTTTCCTACTTTGAATATGTACATGCCTCATCATACTTAATATAAATGTTTCAAGTTTTTAGGTCTCTCCTTGGTGCCAATATTGTGAGTTTTGGATTTTCTGATCCATTGCATAGGATTACCTTTGCATATGTTCTTTTCTTTAGTTCCTGATTTAGGATCAGGTGAAATATACTTTAGAAGGGACATAGATTCATTTTTTTTGTCTACAAAAGGATCTTATAAGTAGTGGATGGGCTGGAATGTTTATATTTATGGCTATGAGTCTTTGACAATAGTTGGTTCATATTCAATGTGTGTATCTAAGATCTTCCCAATGGATAATGGCACTGATCAGGGATTAGTATTTTCAGTTGAGTTCAATGCTTGATTGGCTCTTGTTTACTTCTTTCCATCTTCATATATCAACACCTTTTCAAGTTTTAATTGTATTTGGTTGATAGTAGTAACACCATATAGTAATCGAGAGTCAATGAATGTTAGGTTAGCATTTAGCACTTTCTTGCTATTCAATCTATTGTTTTGACCCAGTCTTTGGTGTGTGAAGTATAGTTTTCACTGGGTTAGGTGCACCCACCTTGGTTTTGTAGAGCCAGAAGTGAAGAGGGTAGTCTTGTCCCTATAGTTGGTCTAGTTACCCTAAGATCCTTATACATTTTGAAACTAACCAATCCTAAAATCAACCTGAGGGTATATTGGCAGCCTGAGAGCATAAGCATCCATTTTGAACACCAACACAAGCCATAATGATTCAAACTTTTTATGTTTCCCTTTATCTTCTGCTCTTACATTCCATTGAAGTACTAAGTCATCTTCTTTGAATTTTCTGGTAGTTTCTCTCTTGTCAAATGTGTACTTCATTTTCTATTGCAACTTGATGTTGCTCTTTTGACTTTCCCTTCTTAGCTCATCTAGTTCAGTCAATTGCATGATTCTATCTTGCACAGGCTCTGAGACATCTAATTCCTCATCTTGAATGAACTTATAAATATGAAGTAAGTTATTTATAGGTAACCTTGATTGTAGACCATAAACAAGTTCAAAGGGAGATTTCCCAGTGGCTTTCTTCACTGTGATCCTATCTACCCATAGAGCTAACTTCAACTTTGAATGCCAAGCTCTCTTATTTTTTTCAAGTGTTTTCTTCAAGATTGTCAGAATACTTTTATTGCTGGACTCAGCTTGGCCATTTGCTAGAGGATGATAAGGAGATGAATAAGATGTCATGATTCCATTGTCTTTATAGAACTCTTTGAATTCACCTGATCTGAAACACATTGCATTATCTGTGATCAATTTTATGGGGACACCAAATCTAGTCAAAATATTTTCAAGTAAGAAATCAATAAAAATTTTACTTGTTGCCTTCTTTGTGGGAATGGCCTCTATCCATTTTGTGAAGCAGTCAGTTGCAACAAGTATATAACTCTGTTCTCCACTAGATTTCTCTACAAACTCACCTATGAAATCCATTCCCCACATGGAAAATGGTACCTCAGTAGTTATCAGGTTTAGCAACAGTGCTCCTGAGTATTTTAATTTTGAAGCAAATTTTTGATAGGCTTCACACTTCTTAACAAATTGAAATGAATCTTTAAATAATGTAGGCCACAAATAACTAGCCCTCAAGATCTTATGGGCAGTATTCTTCACTGAATGATGACCTCCACAAACACCAACATGCATCTCATTCAAAACCTTCTCTACTTTAGATTTATCAAGGCAAAACAACAAGATCCCATCTCTATTCCTCTAATACAAGTCTTCTTGTATTAATGTATATTTCTGAGCTTGCAGTTTTAAAGATCTCTTTTGGTTATCTATCATATATTCTAGACATTTGGCATTCTTAATGAAATATACAATGTCAACATAGTCTGGTTACAACTCAATACTTGTTATTGTCATATCTGGAATTCCTTCACTGTTAACTTGGACCAAATCCATATTTTCTTTAGTCATTAGTTTTTCCAAGCCTTGTCCTCTTACTAGCTTGGTGATATGGATTTCTAAATTGAATTCTTGAATCCTGGTGATCCACTTGCATCTTTTACCAGTAACCTTAGACTGAGTGAGTGTAAGGAAACTCAGGTGCGGAAATAGCTTCCAACGCTAATCTCTATAGGAGAGTATTGTGCAAATTCTTATAAATCCTTACAATTTTAGATTCGTTAACTACTTTAACAAAGATATTGCAACCACATACAATGCATATAGAAAAATAGAGAATGAAAAAATGATATACCCTGGGGAAAACCTTTCGGTAAAAAACCCCAGCACTCCAAAACCTGCATAATGTATTATCTTCAACACAAAGATTACAATACACTTGCAATGCAAGTTCTTTCAGGAAATGAGAGACAAAGCCAACAAGACATAAACTTTGTTATGTCTCTCCCATAGGAGTAGCATCATATATATAGACTTCTCTGGACCCAAAAATAGGCACAACCACCAAGACCCATGCACAAAGCTACATGTACACAGTTGTTACATGCAATCCCAAGAATAGGCATCCATCCCTAGAATAGACTATGATAGCTTGTCATAGAATCCACCAAAAATAATGGTCAGAAGAGAAGTATAAGAGAATCTGTCATACCAACCTATTTTTGGCATATTCTCTTACACACACCAACCACTTCTTCTTGGGCACCCCAATAGGCCCAAGTCATAAGATGTTCTTACACCTGTCATAGCACATTCCTTAAATAGTTCTTACACGTCATAGGAATCTATCATGACCATTTCAATCATGATCTCCTTACGCACAAGATGCCGACACATCAAGTGGAGTGACACATCAACATGCCAACTAGACATGTACACTCACACTTAATTACATTATTTGCAAAAAATACATTTACAAAACAAATAATAAGAATAGGAATTATCCAAGGTTGAGACACCTTATTCCTAACAGTGAGGACATCCTTCACTGCTGCATGAGGGACATATGCCAAAACCTTGGCACATACCAAATAGGGCCTGAAGGACTTTACTACTTTTACCAATGCATAGGCCTATTTCTCCATCATCTCATAGTTTAGTTCAGTAGCCTGCAAAGATTTACTGAAAAATGCTATCAAATGTTTAAAACCCTCATTATCCTTTTGTAATAATACAATAGCAATAGTGTGAAATGATGCAAAAGAGAAGATTGAGAATGGCTTAGTATAAAGAGATCTTAGTACAAGTGCCTGTTGGACTACCTCTTTAATTTTATCAAATGCACCTTGTGCTTTTGTAGTCCACTGAAACTTAATATTTTTCTTGAGAAACTTTACTATGGGCTTGACAATTTTAGCAAAATTTTCAATGAATCTCTTGACAAAATTGATCTTTCCTAAAAAGGATTGCACACCTTTAAGGTTTTTGGGTGCAGAGAACTTCTTGATAGCTTCGACCCTCTTAGGATCAATTCTTATTCCTTCTTTTGATAATGTGTCCCAACAATTTTTCCTCTTTAACTGCAAAGTTACACTTCTTAGGATTTAAAGACACACCATATTCCAAAGCTTTTTTAAAAATTCTCTCAAGGGGTGAACAATGATCCCTAGCCTTCTTGGAATAAGCAATCAAGTCATCCTAGTATACAACCATAAATGGGTCTATTTATTCTTTGAAAGCAACATCCATTGCTCTTTGAAAAGTGGCTCCAACATTTCTGAGACCAAAAGGCATTCTGACATATACATAGGTTCCCCAAGGTGTTGTAAATGTTGTTTTGAATTGTTCAGATTCTTTCACCAACACTTGGTTGTACCTAGAGAAACCATCCATCATGGACAACAATTCACATCCAGTGACCTTATGCAACATTGCTTCCATATTAGGCAGAGAATAGTTGTCTTTTAATGATGCAACATTTAAATTCCTAAAGTCCACACACAACCTAGTATCCCCATTTTTCTTCCTGACTAGGACTAGGCTAGATACCCAAGTAGAATGCCTTCTAGGCTAGATTATTCCTGCATCACTTAACTTGATTAGTTCTTGTTGCATTTTAGGGGCTAGTAGGGGATTAATTGGTCTTTGCTTTTGTCTAAATGGTTTAACCTCATCCTTCAATGGGATTTCATGTTGAAACAAATCTTCCCTATAATCTTTTAAGTCATCATATGACCATGCAAAGACATGTTTATACCTTCTTATCAATTTAATCAGGTTAGTCCTTATATGAGAATCTAGGCCCTTCCTAATATAGACCTTCTGAGGTGCACCGTGTGACCCTAAATTTATTTCCTCTAGATCCTCTATCTTAGCATTACTTGTTTTTGACATATGATCATCTTGACTACCATATAATGCTTTCAACTTAGTTAAACCCTTAGGGATATGATTTGAACTCAACTGGATTACCTCATTTCCCAAAACCATATCCTTACCATCTATCTCTTCAACCAAAGAATTACAATCTATGAGTTGACCTTCATAAAGGTCAAGATAGTGGATAAACTTTAAAATGTCAAGGTCATTTTCAAAAACTTGCCAGTTATAGACATTGTCTGGGACTACTGGCCTACTTTTGATTTCAACATTTGATACTCCAAGCAAGGTTGAATCATCTTTCTTCAAAGCAACATTGGGCAAAAAATCAGCCATCATGTTCTTGGATCTTTCTACCCAATTAATGTTAAAAGCATCAAAAAGCTCAATCTGATCCCAAATAACATGCTTATACATCTTTAGTTTATCATTCTTTACTACATATTTGGACCTTACTTGTGCAACCACAAGTTCAAAATCACCATAAACATTTAAGAATTTTATTCCATGCTTCAAAGAAATATTCAACCCTAAGGACAATGCTTCATATTCTACAGTATTATTTGTGCATTGAAAAGTTAACAGGAATGAATATTTGAAAGTGGTACCTGATGGAGATATGAATAAGACTCCAGCACCAGAACCTTCTTTTGAATAAGCTCCATCAAAGTACATCTGTCATAATCCCTCTTGCTATTTTTTTAGTTCTACAACCAATGGATCTATCTCTCCCACTAGTGGGACAGTCTCTTCTAACCTAAAATTCTCCATGTCAACATCCAAACAGTAGTTTAAATTATCATCATTTATTTCAATCATATGTGGAGCTCTAATTTCTCTGGAAACTTTGACATTATCACCATCAATATTGAAAGTTGCAAAAGACAAATCACACTGTATACTGCCTCCCATTGAAGCACTCCATTTTCTTGACAACAACATTCCATACTGAGGTGGAATGTCAACCACTAACACACTCATAGTCAACAACTTACCAGGATATTCTTCAAGTCTATAGGGTAATGCTTTTATAGTACCAATAACTAGCACCTCTTTGGAATCCATAGCTTGACACCTTCCATGAGGTGTATCAACTTTTAGACCTAAAGATGTCATAATTTCTATAGACATGACAATGTTAGAAGCTCCAGAATCTATCATACAATTTTTGAGATGCTTTCCATTAACAATCAAAGTTAGAAAGAAAGGATCAATTGTTCCAGGTACAATATGAACAACATTTGTATCCAAATAGATTTGATGGATCTCTGAAATAATCTCTCCATTTTGGTTTGCACTGACAACATCAAAAACCTTTGATTTCTCAGATTTGTCATGATTTTGAGTGTCAATGTTATTAACACCATTTACCCAACTTAAAGCCTTCTCTTTGTGTTCCTCTATTTTCATCATCTCTAATAAAGGGACCTTGATAGTGATTTGTGACAATAATTTGCTCATGTTAATGGGAATATACTTTGAGTCTGTAACATCTTGCTTAGTGATAGTGACCTCCTTATTTTCTTCATGTGTAATCAAATTAGGACTATCTTTGCTCTGAATCTTTACTTCCTTTTGTGAAGAGGACACAACATCTACAAGAGGCTTGTTTTTTACTTTGTAAGAAACAATTAGCTTTGTGAAGGTGACATTTTTCTTCGCTTTGGTCTTGTTGGAAACTTCAGTAGCCTTTTGCTTATCTTGGACTTATTTTTCATCCTTTTCTATTTTCTTGATGAAAATTCCAGCAGGCCTACCATTTGGACTACCTACCACTCTATTCCTTAAGTTGTAATTGCTTTTAGCTTGAGTAACCATGTCTTCTGTTATCTAAGCAATTTCTTCATCAAATGGTCTCCTTAGGACAATAGGTTCTTCATCTTTTGAGGTGTTACACTAAACATTATCCAAATGACTATCTTCTTGATCAGAGAACACTTGTTGATTATAAATCTCATTTTTGACTTGAGAACTATAGACATCCTGACTTTCATCTTCCTCTATAGAGTCTATTTCATCACAAATATAGGAAGAGGTCATACCACAACCTTCATCATCACAGAATTCTTCCTTACTACCTTCATCATCATAGAATTCTTCCTTACTAGTTTCTTGTTCATTGTCTGTAGAAACACTTTGGGCAACTACACAATAATAGGGATCATGTGGTGATTAGAAAACAACACACCAAGGCATCTCATCAGTCGTGTTGATTGAATTTTTGTGTACGGGGTCTGGGGTTTTGTCATTAGGTTTATCTCTTCTTTTAGGGAGTATTGGCTTTCCATCCTTCCACTGAGTATTATAAGGATAGTTCTGCATTCTTGGTAACTTATTAAAGTTATTGAAAGAAGGTTTATCATTTCCATGTACTCTATTGTTTCTTGTTTCCCCAGGCTTTAAATCTTTTATTGCTTTCAAGATTTGCTTCAAATTATCTTCATCTTTTGGTTTTGTATCAGATTTCCCAGGTTCCATTTTGTTTGGGACTGGAGGTTTATAATCCTCCCTTCTTCCCAACTTCCCTGATATTCTTCTATTACTTTCTATATTGATATCCATCTTGTAAGCTTCTATAAGATTTCTAGGGTTCTTATCTCTTAAAAGATATCCCATTTTTTAATCAAAAGAATTTAGGTATGTGACTAAACAAATTTTGTCATCTAGTCTGATAACTTGCAATAATTTATGCATAGCTTTCTGAAATCTAATATTGAACTCAACAACACCCTCATTTGAGTTTTTCTTGATATTGTTGAACTCATTAAGAATAAAACCCTCATTGGTTTTATCACCATATTTTTTTTTGAAGAAATGCTTGAACTAATCCCATGAACATATGCTAGCATGAGGTAAATTCCTAAACCAATCTCTAGCATCCTCGATCAAAGATTGAAAAAAAAGATTCATGATCACATCATCAAGTTCAATATTGTAGTCATCTATTACATCAATGAAACTTTTCAAATGTTCCTCACAAGTGACAGCATTACTTCCAGTGAACCTTGGGATTTTTTTACTAATTTCATCAAGAATGGGATTTGGGTAACCAGGAATCCCAATAAAAACCAATTACTTATGTCTTTCATGTATAGACCCTACCTAAGATGGGCTAGCACCTTGAGATGTAGATGTTTGAATATTTGGAATAGTAGAAGTTTTAGGCATACCTGAAGTGTCGGCAGTATTCAACACATTTGCACCTTGTGTTTGAGAAGTGGAAAGGGTATTGGCAGGTCCAGAAGATTGTTTAAGGAAGTCAATCTTTCTTTTCATTTCAACTGCAGTGGCTTCAATCTCTACCTTTTCTAACTCTTTAGCCAATAACTCTTGTACCCTTTTGGCCTTTTCTACGTCAGCCTCTAATCTTGTTGCTTGATCCATGGACTTTTTTGCAGGATTTGGTTCATTTATTGAAACCCCTACAGCTTTTTGCTTACCTTTGTCTCTAGGATTTCTTATGTCATAAATTTGTTGGACAACAAGCTGATCTTCCACATGTTCTATCACAGGAGCCTGATTCATGGTCTCAATATCTAACAATTGCTTCTTCAATTGCTCTACTCTGATCATAGCATGTCTAATCTTTTCATCCTTTTCTTTCTCTCTTTTCTACCTTATTTGAATCTGCTCCTGGATTTTTCTTTCTAATTCAAATACCTCTTCAAAAATTTCCTCTGAATCGGGAAGGGCTGTTTCAGATGAGGATTCTTGGGCAGGGACCTCCTCTTGGTGATCATCTGATATCTGGTGGTCTTGTGAAGGAAAATGGATAGAACCTTGCCTATTCTTAATCTAGTTTCTAAATCTCTTGTCATTTCTAGGGATATTTCTTCTATGAGGCTATGCACTTCTTACATCCTTTTCAGAAGGTGAGTAATAGTCTTCATACTGATTCGAACCCAAATCAACTGCTTCCTCATATTTAGAAGTATTTCCCTCTTGATTTACTTGGATAGGATCCTTTGTCCCTATATTTCTTTTATGTTTCCATGTAAAAGACATGTCATCAATATTCTTCTCTTTTCTCATTCACCTGGATGTATTTGGAAGTCCATCTTCCAAATTTTCTTCTGGATGATCCTTTTTCCAGGCTCTAGTATTTCTCTTACTCATTATGATTTGTTAAAACCTCAATGCACTAGTGCAGAGATTTGTAAGAGTCGTCACCCAACTATTTGGGAATAAATACAAATATCAATGGTAACCAGCTAGTTTGTATAGGATAAGAGCCCTGGCTCAAATAAACCCTATATCTTAACAAAATATTTTTTACAGAATCCCCAACAGAGTCACCTATTTGTTAGGGATTTTTCTTGCATGAACCAAATGTTTGAATGATTTCTTGAAAATAGACTTCTGAGACTAATTCAAACAAGAGAAAGACCTAATTGCTAAGGATTGGATAAGATCCTCCTTCATTTTGAGCTCCACATACTTAGGTAGGTATTACCTTTTAATGATAACTGATTACACAGTATTATATGAGTGACGCTAATATGCTATCAATCCTTCTAATGAATCAATATATAAAACATTCTGCATATAACCAAAATCAACTTGACACAGAGCTTAACCAAGCAGAATGTGATTGCAAATATAGCAAGAATCAATGATTTAAGGATTCTCATCATTCTTCCTTTTAAGGAGGGGTAACCTAAATGATTCTCTCTTTAAAGAATTAGGAAATATGAATTGTAAACCTTTGGAAATAGTTTAATTTGTTTGTGCAATAAACATGAAATGAAAAATGTATTGGTATTGATATGAAAGTTTCAATTTTCTTCTTTAACAGATATGAAAGATAAGATTATAAGAAACAAATAATAAACTAGTGCCTTATCTAACGGGCAAAAGAAAATCAAATGCAAATTAACAAGATACTTTCAACAGAAATACAACAGTATGCCTTACATACTAATTGCAATTTCAAATAGGTTGCCTTACAAACTACTCTGTTAACCAGAAACTGTTATCATCAACAATCCTTACAAATATGTCTACTCTTTTAATTGAACTATGAGAAGTTTAATTCTTTCCTTGAAAGAAACTCATAATCAATCAAAAAATTTGATTTACAACTGGTATATTTTAAATGCCTAACATATAAAACATACAAGAGTACAATATAAAAGTAAAGAGACAACAACAAGGTATGGCAGAAGTTGCACTGTATTTTTAATAAAATTAACTTTCCAATTACATTCAAAAATTAGTTGCCCAAAAAGTTAGACACAAAATTTACAAGTCTACTTCAAAGCAATTATGTTCAGTTTTTCTATTATCTTCCAACCCTCCAAAAATGGGTCTACAACTCTATATATACATCTTAGTCTCAACCATCTTGGAATTCCCTTATTAATGAGAATGCAACAAGCTTCAGATAGTTGAAAACCATAACCATAAAAACATAAGAGACAAATCAGAAAAGACAAAAAATACAATACACCCTCAGGCAGTGGAAAGACAAAACATTCCTTTTGACTCTTCTACATCCTGGATCGCTGATAACTGACACCTTTGTCTGCAAGTCTTTATGATAGCTCCTTGGTTTTTATGAGATTTGGTGACTACCATTTTAGGCTAACCTACACCAATCTTAATGATAGCTTATCATCCCTATACTCTGAGCTTAGGTGTCAGGTGCTCCAGATGTCCTCTTCACTCTTCATATAAAATATCTAAGTCCACTGCGGTAGATTTAACCTTTTTGGGCTTTGTCAGTTCATCCCATGTAGTTACTTATTCCTCTAAAGGACAATTAAATTTCTGGACAATTTGAAGTTGTGCCTTCTATCTCTCCCACCTGGCATCAGTTATGGCTTTGACATATGTAATGAATTTGGTGAGATCTATCTTCGCCTTTATTGCTTTATCCAGGGTTTTATTGAAGCTGTCCATGTCCACATTATTATCTTCACCTAAAAATGCCTCTCTCCTAGGTAGTAGAAGATCAGCATCCAATCTCCATTGATCAATACTCTTAATGGCTCCATCAGTACTCAAAATTGAGGGGATAAAGTTATTGGAGTAGGAGCTAAGCATGGCTATCTTAGCCTCAATTAGATTTGCCTTACCCTTGAAATGTGGTAATATGGCCTTTACTCTATCAATATCCTCACCAACCCTCACAACTATCTCTAGAATATTTCTACTACCCAAATATTGAGCAAAAATCAATCTTTAAAAAAGTGGTGCTCTAACAAACCAAGTTGCGTGAAAACCACTCAAAATTTGCACATAGTTACCAACCTCCTTCTTTAACTCTGGCAACTTGTGATATGCATTAAAGACTAGGTCAAATTTGTCTTTAATTGTATTCAACCTATCCTACAAAATATTCAAAAGGGCCTGCAAAATGGCCTCATTCTTCTCATCATTTATTTTCTTCAGCTCTGCTACCACCTCTTCTTTTGTCATTACTTGTATTGTAGGTTGTTCTGGAGGTGCAGGGGCTACTACAAGAACACTAACAAGTTGTTCTTCTAGATCATTTGCATGCTTCTCCAATGCTCTGTTCCTCATTATTACTAAATCTCTATCCTTAACAAGAGTACTATAATCTTCTAAAAGATCACCATACCTCTTTGATAGTTGCTTACTTTTATCTTCATTTAACTTTGCAAAATGGGTCAGCACTTGAGAAATCTCTAGGTCCCCTGTATTGTGGATTGACCACACTATTTTGTCACCCTCCATTTTTTCTTTTACATTCAAAATTTATGGCTTCCTATCTTTTAGGATAAAGACTCTACATAGCTAATTCTTGGTTCCTTGGGCTATACCCAAATCCTTTTATTATATCCCCAACCTAGGTCTTCGAAGATAGAGTGACATCTTCTTGTCTTTTTATTTGATCTATAATAAAATCTACATACAAACTCCACCCAGGTACCAGTAGCATATTACTCTATCTTACCAACTTCATGGCCTCATCTGGAGTCAAGGTCTCATCCTCTGGGTCATATTCTTTTAATTGCTGCAATGCCTCATCTGGCACTTGACCCTCCTCTATTATTTGTACAGTTGAGGCCACTTGTTGTTGCTTATGCCAAATCAAAAAGATTTTGAATTCTTCTGAATTGACAAAATCGTCATCATTCAAGAAAGCATTTTGCTCAATTATTCTTTCATCTTGGCCGAGGGGCAAGGGCAATTCAACATTTTCAATTTCACACTTTCTTTTCCTTTTTTCTTCTCTTACCTTCTTTCTGAGTTGGTGATGATGCTCACTTGTCCCTATGTAGAGGGTACTCACCCTATCCTTCTTCTTCTTTGAAGGTTCACCAGTTAAAAACTTTTGCTTTTTCTTTTGAGGCTCAGCAGTATCCTCAGAGCTAGGCAGTTCAGCAAGGTCTACATTCTCTTTTTCTTCTGCAAGCCCTTCAGCCATTGGTTTTTCCATAGTGGGTGGACTATATATGGGATAGCCACCATCACTATCCTCATCGCATTCAGATTCAGACTGGGCCTTTTTTCCCTATTGAGTCTTATCAAGTTGATCCTCCATGGACCTCATCAAAGTGTTAAATTGAGCCATCATTTGCTCAAGTCTTTGCAGGTAAGGCAAAGTGGGAAAAAATCCCCCAAATACCAATCCTTTACTTTTCAATTTCTTTTCAGCATTATATAATGTTTCTAATTGATGGACTCTCTTCTCCACTTCATTATCTTCAATGATATTTCTGATTACATCTTCCTCAAGATACTCCTCATGTTGCTTATTGAAAGGAATAGTAGGCATGTAATATTGCCTAGCAGCAACTATAAATCCCTCTGTATCCACATATCTATATGATGCTACAAACATGTGATAACCCTCCAACCAATCATTAACTCTATTGAGAGCTCCCTTTCCAATTGTAAGATAATGCACTCTGAAGTGCCGAGGAGTGAAATTTCCTTTCCTATGGGAGGCTAAGTGTTCTTTATCTATTAACATGAGTTGCCAAATAAACTCAAGAAAAGCAATTCTTGGTGGAACATAGACTGGGAGAAGATGGGGAGGTTGAGGGCACCCATAAACCCTAATCATTGTGTAACCCTTCTCATAGTAGATATCTCCCCAATTGTGTCCCTTGGTCCACTTATCAATAAATTATTTGGGTCTCACCAATTGTAAAACTTTGGTGGACAATCTTGTGGAGTTGATTCCCAGACTTCAGAGAATTGGATATACAATCCAGTTCTCAAAGGCACCAAAATCACGACTAGGGCAAGAAGGACTCCAGATTCCTAGCCAAAACTGCACAGGGTTAGGCTCTCTATTCCATGTCATCTGTGGCTTGAGATCTTGCAGGTTGATGAGATTATAATTGTGATACACAATAAGGTGCATCAGTAAGGAGTAATGCATGAACATGGGGGTAGTACCAGATGCAAAAAATTTCAAAGACAACAAACCCTCATGCATTCTATTTATTACATATCCAATATAGTCATAACCTTTGTTTACCAGATGGCTCTGAGAATCCATAACTAACATCAGAACATCAGAGGTAATCCTCTTTGGGCTTGCATCAACTCCCAAAACCTAGCATATCCCATAAGCAATATACTTGATATAAAACTTGAGGTCTTTGTACTGATACGGAACCGACCCAGCCATAGCCACAATATAATTCCTATTCTCTTTTGGCATATGGTTTTTAATCTTCTTAAAGACTAACATAGCTTCTTTGATATATCTATTGGCCTGAGCTTCTAGGTCAATTTGTGTGGCCATTGGAACCTAAATTCTAAATGCCTTCATGAAGGAGTTTTTGTCTAGGGTCACAAGGGGAGAACCATCCTCCTTTCTAATAGTCTTGGACAAGGGATCATAGCATCGAGACAGTGCAAGTAATGCATCTATATCAAGAAAAACCTTAGGAACAATTAATTTTTCTAACCCTGATGTCCAAGGCTTTGAGACAGGCACCACACTATCATGGTTTTTATAAAAGTATGAGAAAAGGCACATGCCTGTGAGTTCAGGCATCTTAGCATCTCTATAGTAGGCTAAGTCATCCATGAAATAGTCATCACTAACCTTCTTATTTTGAGATGAGCTAGGTAAAAGGGTGAGGAATTCATTTGAAAAAATCTCCTTTACATTCTCCTTTGATCCTCGGTTGGTGGAGGTGCCACTTGCTGTTGGCTGACTCATTCTGACTTTAATTCTAAAAAAGATCTACAAAAATCATTGGTTACATTATAAATCTAGGAAGCTCTAAAAACTTGAAGATTTGTACTCTTCAATATGCTCCGTAACTTTCAAATGAGTACCCTCGAACTATTTTACTCTACAGAATTGAATACGCCACCATTTTCTAACACCAAAATGTCACTTCTACCATTACTGCACACAAACTGGGCTTCAATTTACTAGCCATAGCTCAAAATATTCAAATTCAATTATTCAGAGACCTGGGGACTGAAAAGAAATCTCGTGATTGCTTAATAATATCGGCACCTTCAAAAGGTTTATGAGACCTAGCGACTAAGAGAGCTTCTCGTAGTCGCGGAAAGATTTTTCACTTTATGAATCCATTTTGAGATTTGGCGATCACAAATTTTTTGATCTGGAGACTTAGTGACTATATTCAATCTCTTCATTTTTCACATTTGGAGATTACCTGACTACAGTCTATTTCTTAGTCGCAGGTGAAATTTTTCTCATTACGAGATCACGCGACTAAAATCACTTTCAATCATCATTACGAGATCTAGTGACAACAAGCAAACTCTAAGTCACAAAACACTGTTGACTTTTCAAACTTCTTTCTAAGATCTCACGACCTAACCATTTGGAGATTTGGTGACTGAAAGGAAGAATCCTTAATTTATTTTATCTGGAGATTTAGCGACTATAGTCTATCTCTCATAATCGTGACAACTTTATTTATCCTTTAAAACATTCAATGATCACCTGACTTGGAGATCTAGCGACTAACCTGAAGTCTCTCAATCACTAAAACCCTCTAACTTTTCAACCTTCTTCTCAAGACCTGACGACCACCATTGATCTTCTTCTTTACTTTATCCTATAGTCCATTTTAAGTCACGCAAGAATTTTTGACTTAACCATTTGATTCAGCGACCATGAGACTGACCGTGTCACTGAATCACTGAAGGCTTACCAGTTAACTTTCAGGAACCTAAGATCTCACAACTACACAATCACTATATCATTGAATAAAACACTTAACTGCCAGGCTTTAACCATTACATTTACCTTAACTCGATCCGGACAAATCTAGAGACTTGGCAACAAAGAGATTCACTAAATCTCACAATCTTTCATTTAACTGAGGTTTAGTCCTGAGAACACACAACTAAGGCATTCTCAAAGTCATAAGAACATTTCTTAACCTTGAGTTACATTTGGAGATTAAATACTGGCTGTCGATCAAAACTTCATCTCATGGCTATCATCAAGTCTGGCGATCCTTTATCACTTAACCACTGCATCTAGAGATTTGGAGACAACTGCATCACTGAATCACTGACCACATAGAAGATAACCACCATCATTGGGAGATCACATGACTGTTAAAAATCCAAGTCACTCAATAGAATGACTAACCACATGAAGACTTAGAGACTTGGTGATTAACTTGAAATAAGACCGTAGCTCCATTCAGAGACTTGGCGACTAAAGAGAAAACCATAATTGCTGAATAAAACATCATTTTAATAAATCATTCTGAGATCACCTGAACAAAGGTAATTTCTATCTAGAGACCATGTGACTATATTTCATTTCTTATAAAATTTTTCATAGCAGTCGCTAGATCTCGAGAAAAACATTCTAAGACTTGGACACTAAAAAGAAATCACTAAGTCATTTGATAATAAGGAATATTCTAAAGTGCTTCTGAAATCAGGCGACAAAGGCTTTTGGCAATCGCTAGATATGAAGGAATATTTTGATTTCTTTAAGAGACTAAGCGACTAACTGAGGAAATAAAGGTGCACATACTTATATCAATGCTTAAGTGACCTGATAAAGTAACAGAGAAATAGAAAGCTAACAGCCACAACTAGGGTTTTTTAATTTTCAAAGACATTTAGACCTAGAAAACCCTAAAGACTGTAAAATTTTCAAAAAATATCATGTCTCTTCGTGGAAAAATAAAAAATAGAGATTTTAACCAACACATACCTTAGTTCATCCATACACACATGCCTTGATGCTCTGAGTCTCTGGTACTTTGTTAACTATCTAGTCTTCAACACTTAACTGAATTTTGATCTTTACACATAGTGCGCTGACTCCAAACTACTATATGACTCAGTTTCCATAATGACAACTCTATATCTAGTCATATACTTTATTTTAGACAACTTTCCAATAGGAGTAAGCCTCATGATGAAGAGGAATTTGATCCAAGCACTAGTACCGGTGGAACCTCCTCAAAGAAAAAGTCTTTTCAAAACCAACTACAAGAGCCATGGAAAGGTATGAAAGTTATTAATTGATTCTAGTTCTACTAAAAATATTATATCTAGAGAAATGATAGATAAATTAAAGTTGGAAAAGATATCCCACCCAAACCCATCCCATGTATCTTGGTTGACAAAAGGGTAGCAAACCCTCATAAATGAACAAGCTTGGGTATATTTCTCTATTAAAGACTATAAGGATAGAGTCCTTTGTGATGTTGTAGATATGGATGTATGTCACCTTTTATTAGGACATCCATGGCAGTATGATCTATAGGCTAAACATGATGGAGTCACAAACAAATACCAAATTGTTCAAAATGGTCACAAATACAATCTGCCCCCTCTCCCTGATCCTCAACAAGAAAAACCAAAATAACAGTTAGTCATGCTTGCAGGAGAATAAGAGATGATAAGTACTATTCAATATTCTAATGTAGGATATGCCCTGGTCCATAAGCTAAAGGAGAGGATAGTGCACAATGAAGTATCAAAGGAAGTAGACAGTCTACTGCAAAAATACAAAGGAATAGTTGCAGGAGACACACCAAATGAAATCCCCCCATTAACGGATATTTTTCACCAAATAGATTTTATTCCAGGTGCTTCCCTACCCAACAAAGCTGCTTATAAACTCACTCTTTATCAAAATACCAAAGTCACCAGAAAAATCAATGAACTGTTGACTAAAGGACTTACACAAAAGAGTCTCATCCCTTGTGTAGTCTTGAGTGTTTTGGCCCCTTAAAAGGATGGCAAATGGAGACTATGCACTGACTCCAAGGAAATAAACAAAATTACAATCAGATACAGATTCCCTATACCCAAGATTGAAGATCTTCTAGACCAACTTGGAGGAGCATGTTACTTCTCAAAAATTGACCTTAAATTTGGTTACCATCGAATAAGGATAAGGCACAGTGATGAGTGGAAAAATACATTCAAAACCACTGAAGGATTGTATGAATGTCTTGTGATGCCATTTGGCCTTAGCAATGCTCCTAGCACCTTCATGATAATAATGAATGAAGTGCTTAAATATTACATTGGAAAGATTGTGGTGGTCTATTTAGATGACATCTTAATATTTAGTGGGACTCTAAAGGAACATATGAGACATTTGGAGCAAGTTCTCCAAAGACTACATGAGAAGAAACTATCTATCAACTTGGAAAAGTGTACACTCATGCAACAAGAGTTGATATTTTTGGGTTTTGTTATCTCAAAGGTCACATTGAAAATGGATCCTGAAAAGGTAGAGCCTATCATTAATTTTCCCTTACCAAAGGCTCCATGAGAATTTGGGAGCTTTCATGGATGAGCTACATTTTATAGGAAATTTATCAAAAATTTCAGTCACATTTGTGCACCTTTACTTGATACCATCAAGCGTGGTAGAAAAATAAAGTTCCAGTGGACAACACAAGTAGATGAAGCTTTTAAATAGTTGAAGGAGAGTGTAGCACAATATCCCATTTTTGCACTACTGACCTTTGACAAATTGTTCAAAGTGGAAACCCTTGCTAGCAATGTGGCCATAGGTGCAGTCCTCAGTCAGGATGGAAGAACAGTGGCTTTCTTCTCTGAAAAATTGAATGAAGCAAAGAATAAATACAACACATATGACTTGGAATTGTATGCGATGGTTCAAACCCTTAAGAAATGGAGGCACTACTTGCTTCCTAAAGAATTGATTATCTTTACAGATAATCATGCCTTGAGTTTTCTAAATAGTTAGGACAAGCTAAGCTGCAGGAATATGAAATGGGTACAAGTACAGGTACAAAGCATAGGGATTGATGCCCTCAAACACCTATACAAGGATGATTCAAATTTTGGTGATATCTATTAGGTTTTCTCTACTCTATCAGATGCATATAATACTACTTATTCTTAATATTTATTGTAGAATGGCCTTTTATTCAAAGGTGGTCAACTTTGTATTCCTAAATGCTCCATGAGAGAGAATCTAATTAGGGAGAAACATTTTGGTACACTAGGAGGTCACTTTGGCATAGATAAGACACTTGAACTTGTAAGGAGAAATTACCATTGGCCTTGGTTACCGACTGATGTCAAAAAATTTGTTGAATCGTGCACTATTTGTCAAAGGGCTAAAGGAGTTAGGACCAATCAGGGTCTTTATCAACCACTCCCTATTCCAAAAAAACCATGGGACAGTGTGAGTATGGATTTTGTCTTAGGAATTCAAAGAACTAAACAAGGATTTGATAGTATCTTTGTTATAGCTGACAGAATTAGCAAAATGGTACACTCTCTTCCTTGTAAAGTTTCTAATGATGCTTCACATATTGCTAACCTATTTTTTAAAGAAGTGATTAGAATTCATGGATTACCAACATCCATTATCTCTGACAAAGATGTGAAATTCCAAGGGCACTTTTGGAGAACCCTTTGGAAAAAGTTGTGGACAAATCTATCATTCAGTTCTACATACCATCCAAAAATTGATGGGCAGACTAAAGTTGTAAACATGACATTAGGCAACCTTTTAAGGTGTCTAATAAAACAATATGGATAGACTTGGGATGCTATCCTTCCTCAAGAATAATTTTCTTTCAATGATTTAGTAAACTGATCAACAGGAAGACACCATTCCAAGTAAATTATGGACTCCATCCAAGAGGAGTTATGGAACTAAGAGTGTTACCAAATGACTTTAAAGTTAGTGCACAAGGAGAAGAACTATCTACATGGATCAAATAGATTCATGATCAAGTCTAAGATACATTGATTCAGAACACTACAAAGTACAAAGAATAGGCAGATAAGAAGAAGAGAAATGTTACTTTCAAAGTAGGAGATCAAGTATGGGCATACCTGTATAAGGTAAGGCTACCTAGGGGACATACCAAATTTCTGATGAGGAAGATCGGTCCCTTTCAAATAATTCATAAATTTGGGGATAATGCTTATGAAATTTCTTTACCCCCTACTATTTCTATTTCTCCTATCTTTAACATTTGTGATCTCACTCCTTTTAAGGGTGATGCAGGATCTAATAACACTTTGCAGGATACTGAAGACAAATAGGCCAAATAGATAAAGGACTTACCACTGAGCCAACCTTTATAGTTGGAAAACATTCTTAACTCTAAATTTTTCAAGAAAACCAGGAAGAAGAACTACAAAAACTACTTGGTCAAATGGTAGGTGTTACTAGACATTGATCCCACATGGATGAGTGAAGAATGTATTAACAAGCATGGAACTTCAGTTTAGAAACTGCTCTCAAGTGGGACTTGAGTTTTTAAAACATAGGAGTATGGTGCATGAGCACCCAAGGAACACTCCCCACTCTTCACAACTTTTACACTAATAGGCTAAGTTTAAATAAGCCAACTTGTAAGACCTAGTCACCCTCGGTGTGGTTATAAACCATGGGTTTTTTACTATGGTCCAAAGGCACATTCAGGATGTTAGGTTTCCTAGGTGTGTTTTAAGTTATTTCAATAATGTGTAGGATCACTTGGATCCATGGCTTAGGCCTAGAGGCTCTTTATGGGCAAGAATGTAATATTTTGCAAAAGTTGTGAAATACAAGAAATTTTGTCGACAACTTCTTTGCAAAGTTCCTACTGACCTATGAAACAACTACCCAATGGTCACAACCTTTGAAAAATGGTTGATTCCATTGAGGAAAGTCTTCATATAGCCCTTATAGGAAGGTGGAAGATGAGTGAATGTTGAATAGTTAGGAAACTCTAAGTAAATTTTGCATTCAATCACTAAAAGATCCCTATAATCTCTAAATTCTAGATTGAAACATTTCGTGTAAGGATTTGTGAGAAAGTGTAAGGAAGAATACTCATCGATCCAACACATGTCATGAAGTAGGACTCCATTTCTCTTAGTTTTGTATTAGTTGTAAGATCGGAGTCAAAAAGTAGAAGGAATAAGTTTTGGGTTTTCAGGAAACTCTCCTAAACCAGGGTCTTGGCCGTAGATGCCCTAACTTGTATTTCCTTCATGGGATTTCCAAGGAAAGTTGGGAAATACAAGTAGGGAAAATGTACTTTAGTTCCTCTAAAGCACAGAGGAAGGGGGATTGTTTGGAGAAATCTGTTTGTAGATTCTAGACCAAGCATCTCTATGTTCTTGGTTCAAGAAATGAATAACTAAAGTCACAGAAGCACTTCAGGGGTGGATAAAAGCAATCTGAAGGTAGATTGTTATCTCTTTGGGAATTCCAACAATGTTGCAATTGGCAGTCAACCTTGAACAACCTAGTGGTGAAGTTCACTTTCATCAACCGAGTCAATTAGCCCTATTAGGACTAGTAGGCCAGGAGTCTTAAGTGTTGATCTATGTTTAGGATCTTAAGGTTTGTTACAAGTCATTAAAGGGTGTCTAAACATACTTTGTTTCCATATACTTCTTGTATAATCTCAAACTAGAACCCTAGAAGCTTGTTCAATAGGTTAGAAGCCCGACAAGGTTAACTATTGACCTTGTTATTCAAATCCTCTAGAGTGTGTGGAAATCACTCCCATAGTAGACATTTTTTTTGTGTATGGAACCTTTCCATCCCCTCACCAAATCTATAGGTTCCCATCTGAACTAAAAGTCAATAAGGCATTTTGTGGTAAGCATTATCGGGTGATAAGAAACTACTTGGTAAAGCTACTAAACCCACTCGATTAACATAAGTACCGAGCACTGACCGAGCATCAACCAAGCACTAGTAGAGCCTGAGGGATTACAAGCTGGTTGAAGACACTTAATCCTCTAGTGAGGATAGTGTATTTTTGTTTTTTATAGGATCTTCTAAAGGTGTACAACACTCTCCTAAGCCCACTCTAGATTTAGAGTAACACTGAAGGTCTCACCATTTATTGAGCTACCTAAATAGCAAAGATCTTTGCATCAGAGAGAGAGAGAGAGAGAGAGAGAGAGAGAGAAGTGTCAGTGGTAGTGTTCCTCTAGGGCACTTACCCACTAACTTCTACCTTCTTGATTCTTGGTTCTTCTAACTTCTCAAGTATTTTATTAGGGATGGGAATCAGTGAATAGGCAACTCCTAAACACATTTAAAGGCCTTTAACTTACCTTACCAAGTTCCCACAACTTACTCATTTCTAGACTTAAGGAATTTATTCTTAATTTGAGCCCAATGATAGAACTCTTCACCAATAAAGTTATTTAATATAACTAATGATTGGAATCTCCTATTTGACATCAAAATATGGAGAATCAATCACCAAAACTTTCTCTCCAATTGCGCAAGGTTCTGATTTCAAATTCACCTTCAAATCCTTGTAGGTCTTCTAGACTACTTCTGAGCACATAGATTTTGATCCCTGATGAACCTTAAAAATCTAAAACTAGTTTTGGACACCCTTTTTAATGTTACTTCAATCCCTAAAACACCCTGACTTGATTATACTCCTGCACTACCTAACCACCTTTAGGTCACATGCCTAATTGATCACTTTAGGCTTGGATTTCACTAATGATGATAGGAAATGGGTTGATAGGATCAACTCAAGTGCTCAAGAATCTTCTTCTTACTATTTTAGACACAAAAACACCCTTCAAACCTTTAGTTCATCCAGATCATGCTTCTATGCACCCTAACTCCAAATATTCTGACTAAACACATAGAGATGTTCAGTCTAGGGCTTGGTGCCAACTTGACTTGCCGATCAATTCCACTGATTTTCTTTTGGAATCATATATATGATACATTCAACTTTCATTCCTCTAGGTTTCATGAGATTCCATTGGTAGGAGTGCAAGTGTGAAGTATTTTAGTAAGATGGGTCTATCAAACCCTCCAAACCCTACCTGTACACACGCACTGTCTAATAACTTTGAATAAGAAACTTATCACAAGATAAATCCAATGAAATTAGAGACTAAATATATAATATTTACAAAGCATCAAATTTCATCTCATTCAACACTCCATACATGCCTGTACACAACTTGTTAACACTAAAATTGATCGAATTTTATTCAATTTCTTGCACCAGTAATATGCCATATGGATTAAGCTTTTGTGGAGGTTGTGCATTTGTTAAATACCATAAAAAATGGTGTCCAACTGGTCTCACCATGGAGGTGACCACTGGAACTAGGTTTTAGCCTCCTCGAACAACTTTTCCAAAGTTGCTTGACAACAATTTTGCAACTTTTGCAACTTTGAAGTGTAACTTTTAAAAAATGCACTAAAACTCAATAAAAACTTCCTAAATGAACCAAGAGTTTGATCTAAGTTCTAGATCCCTCAAATTTCTTAAAACTAAAGAAAAATAAACTAAAACATACTAAAAACTAAGTTACCCATTCATAAGCCAACTAGGATCCACATGGACTATGGGTCTCCTAGGATGATAAGCATGCCTTAGGAACCCTTGACCATATAAAATGGATCAAGACAAATGAGGATATTGATCCTAAAGATCAATCCCTCCTTATTACAACTAAAACTCAATCAAAATACAAACAAAACAAAGTTCATCCTGATGGCCTTGGGTTCCCTGTACCATGCTCCTTAGGAAAAAGGAAATCAAGTCCCTTAAGTTGGTAATATTGACAAAGGAAAACCAAGCTTCTCAATAGCCTTAGGGGTAAGCCATGTAGCATCCTCCAATGGCTTATGCTTCCACTATACCAAATACTCATAATAGATGTGCCTCTGGGTCTTCCTTCCAACTCTAGTTTCCAAAATGCCTTCAATCTCCAAAGGAGGTGACTTGGGAAGGTCTTGAAGTTGTCCCTCCTGTATAGAATCACTACCACCTACAATCACAACATTATCAACAAGACCTTTATAGAGATATAGGTTAGAAACATTAAATATAGGGGACAAATGAACATCGGCAGGGGGATCAATATGATAGGCATTAGAACCACATTGTTTTAGAATTTTAAAAGGTCCAATCTTCTTAGCCATCAGTTTGGTGTAGTGTCCCTTAGGTAGTCTCTCCTTCTTCAAATGCACCATGACCAAATCTCCAACATTAAAAGACACATCCTTCCTCCTTTTTTTTGCATGGGCTTTATACTTGGCATTGGCGTGTTGAAGCTTTTGTTTCACCTTATCTTGGATATCCTTCATAACAGTGACAAAATCATAAGCTAAGGCACTAGGCTTGTCTGATCGACTAACCTCCCTTAACTCCAAGATGCCTATAGGATGAACACCATATACTATTTGAAATGGAGTCTTCCCTGTACTTTAGTTGACTGAATCATTGTATGATAATTCTACCTGGGCTAAAATAGAATCCCAACTTGTTCCATGTTCTTGATTCAAGCATCTCAAGAGATTAACAAGAGATCTATTGATGACCTTAGTCTTTCCATCAGATTGAGGGTGATAGGCTGATGAAAGGCACACATTAGTGCCCACTTTCTTCCACAACATCCTCTAAAATTGGCCTAAGAACTTAGGGTCTTTGTATGATATGATGGATAGGGGTAGACCATGCAATCTAACTATCTCCCTAAAGAAAAAACCTACCACATGAGATGGATCATGAGTTATCTTACATGGCACAAAGTGAGCCATTTTAGAAAACCTATCCACCACTACAAATATGTTTTCATGACCTGATTTGGTTTAAGGTAACCCAAGCACAAAATCCTGTAGAAACTAATGAAATATCAGATTCAACTCCAAGATCCAGCTGCATGCACAATACCTGTCACAAAGAATGAAGCAAAAATATGGAAAAAGCAAAACCCTCTTGTGTTCAAAAATGTCAGAGCTCAAATTTTATTAAGAGAGAATGAATGAAATAATTACAAAAGTGGCTTATAAGGATAGAAACCCTAAAGCCCAAAAAGCTAGGTTGTGCAATAATAATTAATAGAAATATTAATTATTATGCACCTAAAAGAGATAGCTTAAGTGAAAAAGAATAATAGAGGACTTAAGTAATTAAAATAAAATAATTTAATTATAAAGTCAAATATATCTATTACTCTAATACCCCCCCTTAAGTGTAGCTCAGGAGGAAGCTAACCTAGCATAGCTAAGAAAGCAAAAAAAATGGGTCCCGGCAACAAGGCCTGATTAGGTACCTAGTACAAGGAAATCTCTATAAACCAGAGTAAAGGAGAAAACCCAGTGGGAAAAAATCCTCTCCAAAAAGAGATGTAAAAGCAAGCAAAGAAAAAAATATTGACTTCAATAGACTCTCTCAAATCTATAAGTACAATGCATGCTGCCAACCCCCTCGTGAGAGAGGGTCGAGGCTCCAAAGGCCCCCTGGAATGAAAGAACCCCTGGATCAATGAACAAACCATTGTGACTCCAATGCAGAGGAGTGAAAGTCAATGGACATTGTAGAGGGAACCTTGAAAGCTGAGGTGTCACTGGAAGGCCGAGCTGATGCTCAAAGGAGTAGACACGAGGATCCTGAAAGGGAATCCCCAATGTAAGTGGTATGACAGGCATGCTGACACTGTCATCAAAGAGGAGATGAATGTCCTCTGTAGAATCCTCAACAACTGCACCTGGGGGCTTAATGAATGGAGCTAGAGGATCAGACAGTGCTGAAGAAGAACCCTGCTAAACAGAAAAGAGCTCAACAGGAGGTGGCATGGCAGTCACAATAGTAGTCTCAAGAACCATAAAGAGGTTCAAGTGACCTGACTGTACCACATGATGCTCTCTCAAAGGAGGAGAGTCATGCTTTGGAAAAGGTGGACCAAAGTGTGAAAAGGAGTAGAGATGGGTGGAGTGATCAACTGTCCCTATAGCAACAATACCTCATGTCATACTATTCCAGATGAAAACTGAATCTAGAGTGAACTCAACTGTCTTCCCTGACCCACTATGAGTAATCTGATAAACTGAGAGAAGGTTTGTAGATAGAGATGGAACATACAACACATCATTGAATGTGCCATCCTAAATGCATATAGTTCCTTTCCCATAGACTGTCATAACAATGTTATTCCCAATGATAATATGGGGAATAGGAGAATCTTCAAAAGAAGAGAAGATCTCATGAGAAGATGCCATATGGTGAGAAGCACCTGAATCTAGTATCCAAGGGACCTGTGAAGGGGATGCAATAGAAGCCCATAATGCATGACCCTTTTCAAGATCCTATCCAGCTATAGAATAGATAGAGGAAGATTGATAAGCAGACCCCTATGAGCTAGAAGAGGACGGAGAGGAAAGATTGCTCTTCTAAAGAAGAGCTTGAAAATCTGCTATCTATTTCTCGTAACCATCAAACTTCTTCTGATAGAAAAGTGACTCATCATATGTTCCCTTCTGACAATAGGAACATGTAGGGCTCTCAGTCTTCTATTTCTCCTTCTTTGAAGAAGATGGTGGGCTAGTAGAGTGTTGAGAAGAGGAATTAGATATCTTCTTCGGCTTCTATTTCTGAGAATCCTGAGGTGTCTTGGCAAGCAATGCCTGTGACTGTGAACCTACAAGTGAATCCATCTGAGTGATCTTGGACTGCTCATGAGTCAACCTATCATAGAAAGTCTCAAAAGAGGGCATAACATGTCTAGTACCCAAAGCATCCATGGTGGAGTAGAAAGTGGAAGAAAAGATCTGATACTATCCTCGCAACTTTGAGAGTATCAAATAGATACACTGATCATCTGTCTTGATTTTCCCACATCCCTGCAAAACTGTACATAGAGACTTGAACTTCATCAAGAAGTCCTCTATAGTGGGGAAATTAGAAGGATTCAAAGAGGTCAACTCTGCATCAAGCTGAAGCTTCTAGAATTCATTCACTGTACCAAACAAGGTTGAAAACTTGCCCCAAATTGCCCTAGGAGTGGTCAAACCTTCTAGGTGAAATAGGAGACTATTAGAGATGTTTAGTGCAATCAAACCCATGGTAGGAAAGGTTGATTCTCATCTAGACATGACCATAAGCCACGTGACATAAGAATCTTGGTCATGTGTGCTTTCCAGGTATGATAATTATGTGGTGTCAGTCGGGCCACAGAGGGATCTGACATTAAGAGAAGAAGAAGATAGAAGTAGAAGGGTCTTTTCTAAAGTAAATTACAGAAAGGAAAAACCCCCCCCACAATTATAAATCAAACCCCCATACAACAAATAATTGAAAGCACAAAAAATGATGAGAAAACCTGGACCCCAGATGTAGAGAAGGAGGAAAATATAAGCCTCAAATTTGACACCAAAAATGAGAGTATAAATGGCTGAATCAGAAAATCAAATCAGCACCATTGTGTCCATCTCAGAAAGACCTTTTCGAAGGTATATCATATGTTAATTTTCAAGTCCGTATGAGCCCTGTAGGAGCAAAAAAGCCCAAGTACCCCCAAAATGCAAGCTCTCTAGAAAAAACCAGTGACAACAAATAAATTGACAGTCATTTGACTGTCACCAGCCTGTCACTAACATCAGCATGATGTCATTGCCAGAAAAATAACTGATCACAAAAAATCACCATGAAGGTGATGTCACCTACCGGAAAGGTGATGTGACAGGGGGTGGCAGACCATGGGTGGTGTCACCGGCAGAGGTGGTGACAGGGTCAGGCGGCGGTGGTGATGGGGTGGCCAGACGGCAGTGGCAACGACAGCGGTGGTGGTACTGGGTGGCGGTGGTGCGTCGGTGGGGAACTGATGGCACACCGGTGGCTGGTAGCGTGTGAGCTAAGCACTGGTGGCGCATTTGATTTGAACTAACTACGTTAAAAATTAACACAAAAAATGTGTTTTTTTAAAAAAAATTTAATTTTTCGCATCGCTTTGCATGTCATATGGCCCTGGGAGGCTAAGAAATTTTTGCCAGATGCCTCGAAGGCCAAATAGGTCAAGTTCTATATGGATTTTGGGTTTTTCAGGCCTTCTGGATGCAACAGTGAGGTCAGTTTTTTCCCAAAGTGCTCCAAAAAATTGCAACCCCCTAGATCCAATATAAAAAGTAGCAGAAAACCTCAGAAAGAAAGGACTTGATCCATAGCTTCAGAAAACTTCAAACAAGCTACAACAAAATGGCTCTAATACCATGTAGAAATTGATGAAATATCAGATTCAACTCCAAGATCTAGCTGCATGCACAATACCTATCACAAAGAATGAAGCAAAAATATGGAAAAAGCAAAACCCTCTTGTGCTAAAAAATGTCAGAGCTCAAATTGTATTAAGAGAGAATGAATGAAATAATTACAAAAGTGGCTTATAAGGACAGAAACCCTAAAGCCCAAAAAGCTAGGTTGTGCAATAATAATTAATAGAAATATTAATTATTATGCACCTAAAAGAGATAGCTTAAGTGAAAAAGAATAATAGAGGACTTAAGTAATTAAATCAAAATGATTTAATTATAAAGTCAAATATATCTATTACTCTAACAAATCCATGCTAATGGAGTCCCATGGCTTCAATGGTATGGGTAAGGGTGTGTAGAGACCTACATTAGAGGTGTGATCTTTAGATTTTTGACAAACCAAACATGTTTCAACAAAATTCCTTACATCTGTCTACAACCGATGCTAATAGTAGAACCTCTTAACTAATTCCAAAGTTTAATCTAAGCCAAAATGCCCTGCCAAGCTGCCACAATCTTTTTCCTCAATGATGTTTTCCCTCATAGACCCTCTTGGACCACAAAGCAATCCACCCTTAAAAAGAAGTCCATTTTGTATCAAAAAATTAGGAAATTTAGTATGGTACCTAGCTTTCATGTCCAAGAAAACCTTATAGATGTCTTTGAAATCTTCATCCATAGCATACATGTCCAACATAGCCTCTATTCCTGCACTTTCCAATTGCATAGACTGAATGGTGAGTGTCCTCCTACTCAAAGCATCTACCACCTTATTTTCTACCCCTCTTATACTTAATGGTGAAGGTGTAAGCCTGCAAGAACTCCATCCATTTGACATGCCTATGATTGATTTTTTCTTGCCTATTAAGAAAGCTAAGAGCATGATTATTAGTGAGAACAATGAATTCTTTTGGCAAAACATAATGCCTCCATTTCCTTAAGGACTGAATAATAGCATAAAGCTCAAGATCATAAGTAGAATATTTTGGCTTTGCTTCATTTAGTTTTTCACTAAAGAAGGCTACTAGCCTCCCTTCTTGACTAAGAACCCCTCCAATAGCTTTGTTACTAGCATCATACTCTACCACAAAAAACTTATGAAAATCAGGTGACACAAGCACTGGTTGTTCAGAGATCTTCCTCTTCAACATCTTAAAGGATTCATTTTCCTCATTTGTCCATTCAAAAACACATTTCCTACCACCTTTGATAGTATTGATTAGAGGAGTACAAATGCCACTAAAGTTTCTTATGAACTTCCTATAATAACTACATACTCCATGAATGCTTTTTACCTCAGTGGCTGAAGTAGGTGATGGTCAATTTAGGATGGCTTCTACCTTAGAGGGATCCATCTTAAAACTCCCTTTTGAGATAAAAAAAACCCAAGAAAACAAGCTCCTCCTACAAAAATGAACACTTCTCCAAGTTTACCTTCAAGCCTTCCTCATGGAGTCTCCTTAGGACTTGATCTATGTGATGTAGATGGTCCTCCTTGCTGCCACTGAAAATCAAAATGTCATCCAAATAAACAACCAAAAATCTATGAAGAAAAGGTTTTAACACTTCATTCATTAGGTGCATAAAAGTACTAGGAGCATTGGATACCCCAAATGGCATGGCTATCCATTCAAACAACCCTTTATTAGTTTTGAAGGTTGTCTTCCACTCATCCACCTCTTTGATCTTGATTTGATGGTAGCCACTCTTGAGGTCAATCTTTGAGTAAAACTTTTCCCCTCCTAAGAAATCCATGAGATCTTCCATTCTAGGCATTGGGAACCGGTATCTGATTATGATTCTATTGATGACTCTAGAATTAGTGCATAATCTCTAAGTACCTTCCTTTTTAGGGGCAAGGACTATAGGTACAACACATGGGCTAATACTCTTCCTTATGTAACCCTTCTCTAACAATCCTTGAATTTGTCTTGCTACCTTAGTATTCTATTCTGGAGTTAGTTTATAGGCTTCTTTGTTTGGTAGAGTAGCCCCTGGGATTAGATCAATGCAATGACTGATCTCCCTCTTAGGTGGAAGAGAATCTTTAGTACTGTCAACCACAACCCCACTATATTTATCAAGTAAATTTTCTAGTACTCTTGGATAAGTACTTTCCTGGACTCCTAGGTTCAACCCCCTACTTTCATGATGAATCTCTTTAGGTCTGATCACAATAGAAAAACATGGTACATTGTCCTCTTTACAAACCTTCAAGAACTCTTTCTCTTTAACTAACATAACACCACTAGAAAAAGGTTGACTCATTAGGAACATCAGGTAAAGGAGTCATAGTTATGGATTCTCCATCTTTAGTTATAGTAAACAAATTGGTGCTCCCATCATGTTGGGCATTAGTTTCATATCGCCAAGGTCTTCCTAGAAGAATATTGCAAGCATACATCTCAACAACTTCACACATGACCTTATCTCTATACTCTCCTATTTGGAAATCTACTAAACATTTTTCATTGATGATGGTTTGTTGGTCCTTAGTTAACCAAGACACCTTATAGGGGTTAGGATGTGGAATTCTTTTTAGACCAAGTTTAGTAACCATCTCTAAGGAAACCAAATTTTTAGTAGAGTTGAAGTCAACAATTACCTTACATACTTTACCCTTCACATTGCATGTGGTCTGGAAGAGAGATTTCCTTCAGGCTGGCTCCTTGTTCATTGGTACCAATAGTGACCTATTGAACATGAGAGTCTCTCCTTTCTCAGGGTCAGCATGCTTAGATGAGGTGGTATGGTAAGTTGAAGTGCTTTGACAATCCTCCTCTTCATGAACCAATTGTACTCTCCTATCTCCTTGATTGATGCTACCATTCTTCTCAAGACATCTGAAAGATTGATGGCCAACTTGATTACATGAGAAGCATCTCCTTGTGAAAAAACTAGGGTCTCTTCCTCTTGACCTATCCCTACCATTGTTTGGTCCTCTTCCTCTGAATGAACCTCTACCACCAGTATCTTGATCAGTACTCTGATTGTTGGCTTCTCCTTGACTTCTAGGAAAAGTTACTCTACCATTAAACCTACCTCTTCCTCTAAATGAGTTCCCTCTTCCTCTACTTTTTTCCCCTCTTCTTTTTTATTTCTCCTTAATCTTGAGGGCTAGTTGGAAACACTTGTGGACTGATTCCAATGTGACCAAGGTTAATTCATCCTGGATGTTATATTTTAAAGCATTAATGTATCTTGCTAGCTTTTGTTTCTCTGTTTCATACACCTTGGATTTTAGAGTAAGATTGTGAAACTCTTGAGTGTAGGCACTCACATAAAGGTTCTTTTGTTTTAGATTTTTAAGTTTCTTATGAAGAGTCACTTCATAAGCCTTAGGTACAAATTGTCTTCTCAATTCAGCCTTCATTCTGGTCCAAGTGGAGATGATGGACTTTCCTTATTCTAATCTTTCATTTTGAAGAAATTTCCACCAACTAAGGGTTGGTCCATTCAACTTAGACTTGGCTATCTTCACCTTTTGACTAGGGGGTACTTCATCACATTAAAAATAGTTTTCCAATGCTTCTAGCCAATCCATGCACTCCTCTGGTTCCAATTTTCCATGAAACATAGGTATTTCATTTTTATCTTTCTTTCTCACTCTCTCTAGGGCTGCAAGTATTTCCCTTTGATCCTCTGGTAGATTTTCATGACTAGGTTGATCTTTCTCTTCTTCCTCTTCTTCCTTTGACTCTTCATTCTCTCCTCTTCTTACTTGGCCCTTCAATTTAACTAACTCCCTTTTCATTCCTCTACTCTCTTCCATTTGTTCCTTGACTATTTTAGCCAACTCCACATTGGTGATCCTTATGGAGATATCTTCTCCATCTACCGTCTTTCCTTTTGAATTTCTCCCAAATAGTATCTTAGTGGCTCTAATACCACTTGATGCAAAGGTGTAAGTGATAGTGTTCCTCTAGGGCACTTACCCACTAACCTCTACCTTCTTGATTCTTGGTTCTTCTAACTTCTCAAGTCTTTTATTAAGGATGGGAATTAGTGAATAGGAAAATCCTAAACACATTCAAATTCCTTTAACTTACCTTACCAAGTTCCCACAACATACTCCTTTCTAGACTTAAGGAATTTGTTCCTAATTTGAGCCCAATGATGGAACTCTTCACTAGTAAAGTTCTTTAATCAAATTAATGATTGGTATCTCCTATTTGATGTCTAAATATTGAAAATCAATAACCAAAACTTTCCCTTAGATCGCACAAGGTTCTGATTTCAAATTCACCTTCAAATCCTTGTAGGTCTTCTAGACTACTTTCGGGCACATAGATTTTGATTCATGATGAACCTTAAAAACATAAAATAAATTTTGGACACCCTTTTCAATGTTAATTCAATCCCCAAAACACCTCGACTTGATTCTACTCCTGCACTACCTAAACACCTTTAGGTCACAGGCCTAATTGATCACTTTAGGCTTCGATTTCACTAATGATGATAGGAAATGGATTGATAGGATCAACTCAAGTTATAAAGAATCTTCTTCTTACTATTTTAGACACAAAAACACCCTTCAAACCTTTAGTTCATCCAGATCATGCTTCTATGCACCCTAACTCCAAATATCCTGACTAAACACAAAGATGTTCAGTCTAGGGCTTGGTGCCAACTTGACTTTCTGATCGATTCCAGTGATTTTATTTTGGAATTATATATATGATACATTCAACTTTAATTCCTCTAGGTTTCATGATATTCCACTGGTAGGAGTGCAAGTTTGAAGCATTTTAATAAGATGGGTCTGTCAAACCCTCCAAACCCTTCCTATACACACACTGCCTAACAACTTTGAATAAGAAACTTATCACAAGATCAATCCAATGAAATTAGAGACTAAATACATAATATTTACAAAGCATCAAATTTCATCTCATTCAACACTCTGTGCATGCCCATACACAGCCTGTTAACACTTAAATTGATCAAATTTTATTGAATTTCTTGCACCAGCAATATGACATATCGATCTAACCTTTTGTGGAGGTCGTACATTTGTTAAATACCATAAAAAATGGTTTCCAACTAGTCTCACCATGGAGGTGACTATTGGAACTAACTTTTAACCTCCTCGAGAAACTTTTCCAAAGTTGCTTGACAACAATTTTGCAACTTTTATAACTTTGAAGTGCAACTTTTCAAAACTGCACTAAAACTAAAAAAAAACTTCCTAAAAGAACTAAGAGGTTGGTCTAAGTTCTAGATCTCTCAAATTTCTTAAAACTAAATAAAAACAAACTAAAACATACTAATAACTAAGTTACGCATTCATAAGCTAACTAGGATCCACATGGACTAAGGGTCTCCTAGGCTCATAAGCATGCCTTAGGAACCCTTGACCATACAAAATGGATCAAGACAAATAAGGAGATTGATCCTAAATATCAATCCCTCCTTATTACAAACAAAACTCAATCAAAACACAAACAAAACAAAGTTCATCCTGATGGCCTTGGGTTCCATGTACCATGCTCCTCAAGATAAAGGAACTCAAGTCCCTTGAGTTGGTAATGCTGACAAAGGAAAACCAAGCTTCTCAATAGCTTTAGGGGTTAGAGATGTAGTGATGTAGGAGCATCCTGGGTGTAAGAGAAATCTTGCATCACCCAAAAATATTTATGTTTTTGTATTCAATAAGGGCTATCTTGTGCAGAGTTGCTATTTATGGAAACTTGCTATTTTTAGTAAGTTGGTCTTACAATCTCAGAATGTCTAATTTTACATATGGAGGTCATCTCAGTCATATCAGCCTACCAGCAAAGTTTCATGGCTAGATCAGGTGTAGTTTTGAAGATATTGAAGATTTTCGGTATTGGTAGCAGGGTACAAAAACTTTGAACTCAGTTTTGAAGACTTTAGAGGCACTGGATGAGGTTGAAAATTTAGGTGATGGGTGCTTTGCATGGGTCAATCCTATAGAGAACTTTGTGGCATTTCCAGAATGGGGTTATAATATCCAATCGGGTCAACAGGCGATGACTTATGGTCTTCGGAAGTTGGGTCACCTAAAATGGCAGAAAATAATTGTTCTTCAAAATTTCTATTTGGGTTTCAAAACTCATTTTGAGCTGACTTTGATGTAATAAATTGTAAAATAGAATAATTCTAAGTTTGGTCAGCCCTAAGGGCTAAATTTCTAGAACCTTCTTGGGCGGTGGAAATTGCCTATATAAAGAAGGCTCGTAGTGTTGTCTATGGCAGTTCTGGGTAGTAGATCTAGGTATTGATTCAAGGATTTGTCCTACAGAATATTGTAAGGGAATTCCCATGTGGCTTTGCATATTGTAATTCTGAAAGTTTGTAATTCCACATTTGTGGAGATAATAAGAAGCCAATTTTCTGTTCTTGCATATTATTGTTGTTGTTTCTCTATTTCTGTTATGTGCTTGTGGTATTAAGGGGAGCACCCTTCATCATGTAGCATCCTCCACTAGCTTATGCTTCCACTATACCAAATACTCATAATAGATGTGCCTTCGGGTCTTCCTTGCAACTCTAGTTTCCAAAATGCCTTCAATCTCCAAAGGAGGTGAGAGAGAGAGAGAGATAACAAAAGGGGAGAGAGTGGGAGATAGAGAAGGGGAATGGGAGAGAGAGAGGTGATAAGAAGCTTACCGATGTTTTGAAGGATCAAATTCAACTATTTTGGCAATCTAACTCAAGAGTGTCACCAAATGTGAAGGATGTCTTGAAGTTGAGAATTGGCATTCAAGACCACACCCTGCATCCCAAACATTATTTGGAGGTGAGTCAAACAATGTTGTTCAAAAAATTTTGTGAGACACATCTAACATTGCAAATATCACAAAGAGCTTTTGAAGCCCTGAAGCCTTTTTTTTGTGTACCTCTTAATATTCTAAATACTTGTTGCAAATATCATGTGGAGTTTTCAATGCACCATGAATTGTTATGATCCATTCATTATAGTTTGCATACTAGCGAAATGTTGGAGTGTGGTGCAAGTGCTCTTCCAAAATCATCAAGAGACTTGCTAGATCATTTTTTATGTCCTAGAGATGATGAATGTTTCTTTTATAGAAAAGACTGCTCAAATGACAAGTGCTCAGAGTGTGGTGGGCTAGTGAATTTTGTTGAATGTTTTCATAAGGGCTGCAAACATGATTTTGGAAAGATAGTTGTCCACAAAAAGGTATATGAAACCATTAAATATACATTATAAAGTGGAGGTGAAGGCTCTAGATGTGAGTTGGTTACTTAAGAATGCAATGTAGCTGATTTTATTTCAAATTTCAAGAAGAATGTTTTTTACAAGTATGCAAGGCATCATCACAGGTCTCAGTGGTTGAAACATCAAGGAAAACTAAAGACAAAGGAACTTTTGACTATTAGTACTTCTGATCATGAAGCAATATTGAATACCCTCAAGCAAAGAGATGACCCTTCAAGCACACTTCAGTAGGTAAGTTCAACTCAAGTTGCAAGGTTTTCCATGTTTATTATGATTATGTTCAATAAATTAATTATAGTTTTTTATTTTATTTGTTTGAGCCAATAAACTTGGTTTTGTATGTAGATTGTAAATGCAGTTGGATACATATATGATAGATATAGAAGATTGAGGTGTGCATTTGATTAGCCCATCTTTTATGATGGTAAAATTCACTATGCATTGTCTAGTCATGTTCTTTGGTTCATTTAGTTACTTATACATGTTCATAATCTTTTTCTCAACCTATATAAACTTCTTATATTCTCTATTAAATTTTCTTCTGCCTTTCGAATGTAGGGATTGGAGCGAAAAGGACACTTATTTTTTATAAATAGTTGTAATTTACCTATTTAGATGCCAAATTTTGTATATAAAAACAACAATCGAATGTAATGTGCATATATATATGCCAAATTTTGTATATTAAAAAAAACAATCGAATGTAATGTGCATATTTAGATGCCAAATTTTGTATATGCAAAATTAGATGCAAAATTTGAAATATAAAAGAGCCCATGGGGTTGATTTGCAAATATTAAGAGCCCACATTTGTATCGTCTTAATGCCATGTAAAGTGCAAAAAATGTGTTTCCTTACTATGAATGTTGTATCCTTATATAATTTTTATCATCTTAATTTTGTATCCTTACATTGTATTGTCTTAATTCCATGTACATTTGTATCATCATATGATGTAATAGTTGGATAGTGTTCAAGGATTGCATAGTGAAGGGATAGTGTTCAAGGATTGCATCCTGGCACCACATGGACTATGCCATTAGATCCGATTGGGCAGGTGAACTCTAGGGACAACCCTATTTTGACCACTGAGTCAATAGAACATTATGGACCATGTCAGACCAAAGTGTCCCCAAGGTGCACTAAGCACGATTGGGGAGAAAACTTTCAAGGCTTGGTTCTCAAGCCCCGTGAGAGGTATTGGTGATCCATGACATGCTACAAGACCATGTTTCTGAGGCCTACAATAACATCTCTCCATTCTGGGAGATTCAAATTTGTTTGAATTTGGCACACCGGTCTCACTTGATGCCAAAACTTGCAGTGAGGGTCAGTTGAAAGTTGTACCACTCAATTTCTGGCACCGAATGGACTACTCCATTAGCTTCGATTGGGAAAGTAAATGCTAGGGAATAGTAGTGGTTGATTTTTTTAATCAAATCAATCAATGAAAATAAAGCTCTCTATATTTCAATAGTTCTCTATCCTATGGAACAATCTAGGCAACAGTGAATTGATTAGAATAAATCTAATGTGATCTTGGCTTGGTTGTGATATAGGAATTGTTTGTTTACAAGTTTATGTAACTATTTCATTTTTTGGAATATGATTGAGATATTAGAATTGACTAATTTTGAGGACATGACTAGCATTGTAGGCACAGTCAGCATATAACTTTGTAGCCAGCCTTATCTAGTGACCCTCCCACCCCTGTGGTGACTGTAACTTGGTGGGAAAGGTCTAAACATGTATATTTCCTTGTATATTAGTTGTTGAATGTAGGGAAAGTAAAAGAAGGGGAGAAGAGGTAGAGACAGACCTGGTAAACATACAATGAAAGGGTGCATTTGAAAGCACCAGTATTGGTTGTGGAATACTAGATGAAGGGAGAGGGCATATGATGATTGAAGATGTCTATAAGGATGTATTGGAAGGGTTTAGTGTTGTAAAGTTGACTAAACTAGTGTATATGACTTAATATAGTGTTTTCATTATGGCAACAAAGTCATATAGTGTTTTGGAGTCAGGGCACTTGATGAGAAGATCAGAAATTGGCTAAGTGTTGAAGACTGGACAATATACAGAGTACCTGAAGATCAGAGCATCAGTGCACATGCATACAATAGAATTATGGTATGCACCCTAGAATTTAATTTGGTAACATCATATTTATTCTTAGTCTATGAGCGCATGATAAGATATGTAGGTATCACAAAGTTACAGACAATTGAAGTTACACAACTAGTGTGTGCCAGAGAAGAACAAAGCAAGTAGCTGACTGTTGGCATTTTGACTTGTGGTTATATTATTATGTTGTAAAGGCTATGCACCTATTTTAATTAGGTTTTCGACATGGAATTATGTTTTTTTGTAAACATGCTTGAGCTAATTCAATTGGAAGCATTGTATGTAATCGGTTAAAGGGATGACCTAGTTATTTATTTTTTATGTGCATATAAATATGAGTTGCGCCCATTGTAATAGGTATGGAAATGAATATAGAGTTTAGATAAGAAGAGAAGAAGTGTGTGAAGAATTGATAAGGTGTATTAGAGCTTTGTAAGAGGTCAAAGGATTAGTGCATCAAAATAACTGATCAGACAAGCAGTGTCACAATGACAGTTCATCTAGCAGATATAGTGTGTATTTGAGATCAGAAGGTTATAGCCTTCACCACTTGAGTAGTGAGCTCTAGGATAGTGAGTCCACACCCCTAATAGGGTTTATTGTAAAAGAATCCTAACAAGGTCTGACCCTTGACCAAGTCACTATACTAAATATATTGTAAAGCAACTCCTAATAGGTTTAAGGATCTTCTAACTGTAATACCCCAAAATTGGCACCTTATAACTTCAATCAATTTTGGTGCATTTTCTTCAATTTTACATCTCTAAAGTCCTATTTTACTAGGCAATTTTCTCTCTCCTACCTGACTTTATTTGACTTGGTGTCAAAAGCAGAAAACCATAATTTTGCATTAATCTTACACTATAATTAATTCCTAAGTATTCGACTTTATTAGCTAAAATAATCCCTATGATAAATTAATTTAATTCTAAAGTCCTAAGTGCTTTAAATTAAATTAAACTCACTCCCTTTAGCTAATACACAAAAGGAATTAATATTATTTGGTTATTTGAATGGATTATCTTTATTTGGATTTAACAATTCAAATTATTCGAAGGGTCACCCATATGTGGCAATAATTAATTCTTTTAATTAAGTAATTCCTCAATATTTGTCTCAATTGGAAATGAAGATTTGACCGTTTCATTTCAAGAAACTCTTCATCCTTCCTCCGGGCTTGTCTATATTATGAACCTCATTTTCTCATTTGAAAAGAGGCAATTGTGAGAGTATCAAAACTATAGTCAATTTTAGTCTCAACTATTTCATATTTCCAAGATTTGTTATTGCATAATTAGATTAATTTCCCTTTCTAGTTAATTGCATTCTCATATTATTGTAATTTGTTTATCGTTATTAGCTTAATTCTCATATCTCTTTCAAGTTCTTAGATTAACGACATATTTATCTTATATTAATTGTACTTTGTTCATCTTTCAAGATTTCAAATCCTCCGTATTAGCTTGGTCTTTTGGTTGTTGGCTCTCATTCTAAGATTAATTCAAACACCCTAGTTAATTATGAGGCAATAGGTCGAATCGATAGAATCTTGCGAATTGAGTAATTCATACTTATCTTCATGATTCGATGATCGAGCAATAACTATGTTGTGTGTATGGCTGGATTAGAGGTCCACATTTAGCTATAAACATTCTGGCACCCACCGTGGGGTAGAAAAATCATTTCTGACCTCACTCTCAAAGTTTTTTGATAAGGAATTTGAACTCTATTGTGCGTTCATACTTCACTGTGTACAGAATTTCACATGAAATTTTAGAGCATGCCGCAAAAAAAAATTCTCTCAATAGCTTTTGGTCGTACAAAGAAACACTTTCTTGCGCAGGTCTTTGTATTTTATCATGCACAATGCAGTACTTCCTCACACAAAGTTTTCTGATCAATCGTTAAATTTTCCAGATTCTGCAATTTATTGTTATTTTTTTCCTGACATTTACTTCCTGTTGTTGATTTCATATTTTTAATTTTTGCTATAGCGTAATAGTGGTCTGCAAGTCACTTATCAAAGATCATAAAAACTTTCTAACAGTTTTCTTGCAAGATGGTTGTTGAAGACATTCTAAAAACGTTGTGCTTGTTTATTGGTTTTCATTCACATAGTATAACTAGGGCCCCGTTAAAATATCTTAAGGGTCTTGATAGTGAGCTAGGGTAATAGGTTCTTCATTACATGGAAGTGATGCCCATGGATGAATTAGAGACCTAGAACTTACTAATATGATAGATACCTAGGGAAGCGGGGTAAGGTAATGAATCTTTAGCACATCTACTTGTTAGGGGATTATGCTCTTCTCTCTTTGAGAGAGCCAGAAACCAAAAACTTGTGGATTTGGCAGAGTGAAACTAACTCGGTGATGAATATGCTTGATGTTTTTGGGTTAGGTGAAGAGGTAGAGAAGTATTCTCTTCTCTCTTTGAGAGATTTAGAAAATCCAACCCTCAAATCCAAGCCAAGTTGTGTCACCTTTAGAGAGCCTGTTGGAAGTTGAACCTCCGGGAATGACCCAAGTGAGTACACACATATCACCGGTGATTCTACCTCACTATAATAAAGAATGCTTTGTTGAGTCTAAAGACTCCAAAGCCATGTTAGCTTCCTTCTCATGATTTTGACTATCATCTTAAGAAGGCCTTTGTCTGTTGTGCTGAGCGGTGCCACTCCAAGCCCTACTTGCGAGGATGTATGACTTTCAAGTGTTGGTGTGGCTACGAGGCCCTAGCCCTATATCAGGGGCACCAAAGGTTAGTGTGAATGGAAGCCCACTAAAAACTTTCCTTATTTAGTTTCCTACCTAGATCACCTCCAAAAGGAGACAATCTTTGCATAGGGAGGGGGAAGAATCTCTCCCATAGATTCTCACCATAGGCATGCACCTGGATGTTTGAAGGTGGTATATGACACTGGCCCTTGCTTCAAGGGTAACCTTTGAACATATATTATTGAGTCCTTAGAAACACCAAAAACACAAGTTCCCTCTATGGGGTGACATGACTGTGTGAGGTGAACGAATGTGCATAAGTAGTGAGGAAAAGGTTTTGTCTTCTCACCATTTTTTTTTGTAGGGATAACTATGTGTTTGTTATCAAGTCTTAAACTTGTCCATCATGATTAACCAAAGACTCCCATGATACTGCCAAGTTTCTTTGTCCTTGGTAGATCTATTTGTGACTACTTCTTGTGTCACTACTACTTGATCTAAACCTTCATGCTTGTAAATGAATGCTTGAAACCTTAAAACTAAGATTGTTAATTAAACTATCCTTCAAACTATCTAAAAACTAGAAATTCTATTAGAGAACAATTTAGGTTGTGTCTCAGAACTTGACTTTTTACCTCAAAAACTGTGTCAAACTATCAAACTTTTGTTCTTTCCCATGTGAAATTTCACTCTTCAGAGCATTTCCTCATGCGAGATTTCATTCTCATGCGTGAAGTTTAGTATTCTCTCACACGGCCTAGCACTTTCTCAAATGAATCTATACCCAGATTTCAAAAGCAACGAGCTTATTCCTGTTAACTGGTCAACTTTTTACCTAATCTAATTTTTGTTTGAGATCTATTTACCTATCTTCCTATCATCCACTATCTGAAACTGATTGTCTCGAGCTATGAACTGATCAATTTTTCTTAACTCGTATTTTCTCCTTGTTTTTTGTCTCATCTTTTGTTCTTTTGTACATCATGTCCTTATAGTCACATCTCAGCTGTTCTAGCCATTCTGTTAACAATTTGTGTCAGTGCATCTCACATCTTGGTTCTTCTAGTCTTTATCTCCTTTTCAATTTTCTTAGAGATAGAGTTTTATCATTATCTTGAGTCTTCTCTCATCGCATCTTTGTCTATGACTTTCATGACTAGAAGTGGCAACACTTACCCCATTCGTAATACTGGTCAAGGTAGAGGTAGATCTCATAATCAAGAAATAAGTTGTCCCGAACCTGTCATGCAAGCTGAGCATTATGAGGGATCCACAAGTTCTTCATTGAGTACTTTAAAAGATAGCCCATCTCAATCATCACCTCTAGTGTTCCAAGAGTGTTTTAATCCACTGTTTCAAGTGAAACCTAGTTTCTCATTTCAAGAATAGGACAACTCTTTTTTCCAAAACAACTCATTGTTTCATAACTTTGGAAGACCACTTCCTTGGACTAGTCCTATTAGTGAATCTATCGATCCTGCTGAAGATAGCGACTCATTTGAACCTATTGATCCTCTTGATCCTGTTCATGCACCAAAAGTTACCTTAGTTGTGCCCTTTCAGTGTCATTCATATCATTTTACTGAGCCTTCATTCGCTGCACAGTCCTACGTTGACAAGATGGGAGATCCATTTGACTTCCAACCAAGAAAATATAGCCAAACTCATGACCAATCTCAAAACAACCAGAATCATGGTCAATCTTCCAATAACCAATGTCATGCTCAACTGCAAAATGAGCAATGTTATGATCAATCCCAAAATGATCAGAATCAACACCAAGCTCAAAACAAACCTCAAGGTGCTCAACCAGTGTATCACTATCATCCTCCTTCTTATGATCAGAGTCAAGATCAAGTCCGAAGCATTTATGAGATTCTTGGCAATGATGGTGATGACACAATAACTCAAAACAACATAGAAATTGCAAAAGAAAACAAGGGTCTTATCAAGATGATGGAGATCCTCCTTCTAGAGGAGAAGGAAAAATACTTTCTTGAGTTGGCCCAACAAGGGGGCAAGTTACCCCTAGATTATCAAGTTGAAACACTTGTAGCCAAAGAAGAAGAACTGAGACCACTAAATTGCAAAAGATGGTCTGAGATATGCAAGATTAGATTAGTCAACTTATGAAGAATAAGGACAAACCCACACAACAATTCATAATGGATAGCATTTGTCCTTTCCCCTTTGATAGGAGTCTTCACATGCCACCTTTTCCCAAAGGTGTAGAGCTACCTAAATATGACAAATACTTGGGTACTACTAATCCCCAAGATCACTTGAGAGAGTTGGTGCTCTATCTATGGAATTCATAATTATCAGATATATCTTATGTGTCTATTTCCTCATAGCTTGGGTGGGCCAGCTATGGAATGGTTTTCTTGATTGCCCACTAGCATTAAAACTTTTGATGAAATGGCTAATCTATTTCTCCAACATTACTCACATAATATTCAGCACCTGGTCAACATTTGGGATCTTTGCAATTTGAAATAGTGACAAGGGGAACCATTCCTAGCATTTCTCCAAAGTTGGATACAACTATGTACAAGGTATCCTCACAAGCTACCAGAGTCTAAAAGGCTCGACATCTTTTTGGACAATCTTGTCCCAGACTTTGGATACCAAGTGTAATTACAAGGTCCCTTAACCTTTTATAGCATGATTAAACAAGCGGTGCGAATAGAGGCCTTTATGGTTAAGAAAGGGGAGTTAACTTTGAATAAGGATAACAAACAAGCATTTTCCTCGAACAAGAACAAAGGAAAGGTTGTCAACAAGAATAGAGATGTTGTAAATGATGGAGTGGTTGACAATGTCACCGCGAAGCCTACTAAGTCTATTTTCAATCTCTCTTCTATCATACAAGCGATCAAAGCTACTGAAAAGCCTATGATGGAAAATCAGCAACCTTCAAGGTTTTCTAGAAACAAACCTTGGGCCTCTCGACCCAAGCATGAATTCACTTCCTTGGGAGAGCTTCTCAATGTGGTCTATAAAACTCTTGTGCAAAATTAGATACTCACTCCTTTGGAAAAATGTCCCTATGACCCACAACCATGACCTCATTGGTGGAATGACAACGCATACTATGACTATCACCAAAACATTGGTCATAAGACTTCTACTTGTCTCCAGCTGAAACATAAGGCTCAAGATCTAATTGACAATGGTGACATTGTTGTAGACAACCATAACAAAAATTTGGATCATCAGGTGTTTAGGTCCTCATGAGAAAGGTGATTCTTCCACAACTAAGAATACCAATGCCAAGGTTAACTATACATATACTACTAATGATAATGTCATCAAAATGATTGAAACTATTGAAGTTGAGTATTGCGATGTGATCACTTTCAAGGGGAGCAACAATGCTACCAAACCTAAGACTCCTTTCATCTTGTGTAGTTCTACATCTCACTCGTTTGAATTTGAACAACCTCAAGATTGTGCCAATGTTGTTACTTGATCACATGGAAGGATTGTTTTGAAAGGTCCTGATCCTCCTGTATCTGCTCTAAAACAAACTATGGATAAGACTGTTGTTGGTCCTACCAATAAAACCTTGAAATTGGTCCCTACGCTGAGCACTACTAGTTATAGCATCTTAGATCAGCTCCAGTGAACCAATGCTTAGATTACCATTTTTCAGTTGTTGAAGATCTCACCTGCTCATAGGTAGATTCTAGATAAAGCCCTCATCGAGGCAAACATCCCCAAAGATCTTGATCTTGACTGATTCCAATCTATGGTGGGTGATTTGACCTCACCTCATTATTTGTCCTCCAAAGAAGATGATCACTCTCTAATCCATCTGCATAACACTCCCTTACATATAGAAGTCATGATAGGTCGTAAGCATGTTTTTCACATGCTCATAGACAATGGTGCTAGTCTCAATATCTATTCTACTAAGTTTCTTACCCAGCTAGGTTATGATGAGGATTGTATAGATTCCCACAAGAAGATTACTATCAAAGCTTATGATGAAGAGGAATGCAAATCCCAAGGTTTAGTTATGCTACCAATCCATGTTGGCCCTATTGAGAGAGATGTTACTTTTCAAGTTCTTGATATTCCTCTTGTGTACAACATCTTATTGGGTAGACCATGGATTCATGAGATGTAGGTGGTTCAGTCTACATATCACCAATGCATCAAGTTTCCTTTTCATGGTGTAGAAGTGACAGTGCTTGCCAACACAAACTATTCTTGCAATACCCTTGCGCAATTTGCAGACAATTTGGTCCCAAGTAATATAGAGTCCACTAAGTTCTATGATGCTAAACTCAAAGAAATGGAATAGACTTTGAAACTCAAGGATATAGGCATGGGAGGCTATCAAATTGAACTTGTGCTATCATTACTACCTCTACTTCCGTCTCCACATTCTTATGGGAGACCTTCTGAGAATAAAAAATCTTCTGCTAGCTCTCCCTAGATAGTCTATGATGGTGCCTTTTTCAAGGCTACAACACCCCTAGAGGATGAGGAAGAAGAAAGAGCTATCAAAGCTTGGCTCTACAAAGGAAAAGAAATAGTTGAACAAATCACTCCTACTTGTGACTTAAAAAAAGAGCCCTACAATGAAGCCTTCAAGATCATGAAGCACTTTGGATACAAAGGAAGTGGTCCTATAGGAATGAAAGACAATGGTTTTTTGAAACCCATTGAAGCTATAGGTCACCATACAAAGGATACTACTGGCTTAGGCTTCAAAAAGATCCCCTTGCATTTAGGGATAAATAAATTTATGCCAGAACCTGAACCTGAATTTGAAGATACTACTGCATAGGTGAATCCAAAGACCAGCTCTGATGAAGATACTTTCCCATATCCTATTCCTCCAAAACTTGCTACACTCTTTACAGAACTAGATGAGCCTATCATACATGTCCATCTGGTAGGGACTGATACTAATTCTAATGACATTGCTTCAATGCATCAATTCACATATGAGCAATTGAAAGCAACTCTAACTGACAATTCTAGTTTTTAGGGTGAACCATATGTACCACCACATTTTCAAAAGTGGCTTGAACAAGAACAACTTTAGCAAACTATAAATACCACAAGAGATGGGAATGATTCTAATGGTACCACTAGCGCTAATGGAATTCCCACATCAAGTACTGACTCACATGAGTATGAGTTTGACTCTTTGTCTAATGCTACTTATGATAAGGATATAGACATGGTGCATACATTTGAAAACCCTCTCAAAGTAGGTAAAGGGTCTAGTGTTAGGAATGCATGAATTAGATGCCATCAGTGTTAACTTGTCCTCTACTTCCAACATGGGGTCTCATAGGGATTCAAACACTCCTTTGGATGAGATCACTCTAGGTCTTGACTTGCTCATCCACACTTTTGATTATTATACTATGAACACAATTGAACTAGCCATTACTTCTCTCTCACTCAAAAATCCCGAGCTAATAAATTGGAACTCCCCTTCCTCATCCAATGAAGTCCTAGAATTCTAGAATGATTACACTCTAGCCTATTACCTCCATGCTATTGAACCTGTAATGTCCTCCACCAGCGAAGGTAGTGTTAGCATGACAATGATAGATATCAAGAATCTTAGTCAAAAAATTAAATGAAGAAAAAATAGATGCTCTGATGGTGAAAACCACATTGTGACAGTATTAGAGCCAAAAATAGTAAAAATAAAAGACATATCCAAGGGTGAAAACCTCTCTGAGGTGCCCAAGGATGAGATACTTGATACACTCTCGAGCCACTTTCAAGAGAGATCATCAGTATTGATTGAGCCAACACAACGAGTGAATTTAGGTATAGAGGCAGCTTTACAAATTATTCATCTAGCACAGTCATTATCTACAAAAGAAAAGGAAGAGTTCACTACCTTCTTTCAAAGAAAGAAAATAAATTTTGCATAGACTTACTTTGATATGCCTAGATTGGACCCCAATCTAATCATGCACCATCTATCCATTGCACCAGGTATTAAGCCTGTCAAACAGAAGCTTCGAAAGATGCATCCACACATGGCACTTTTGGTCAAAGCGGAGCTAGAAAAGCTTCTTAAGGCTGGTTTCATAAGGACTATTGACTATGCAGAGTGGATTTCAAATATTGTTCCAATCACTAAACATGATAAATCCATTCGTGTGTGCATAGAATTTCAAGTTCTAAACAAGACATGTCCAAAAGATGACTTCCCATTGCCCAATATTGACATGATAGTGGATATGACAACAGGCTATGAAATGTATTCCTTGATGGATGGCTTCTTTGGCTATAATCAAATAAAAATTGGACCAGAAGATCAAGAAAAGACCGTTTCACGTGTGCTTGGGGCACTTTCTACTAGAATGTCATGCCCTTTGGGCTTCAGAATGCTAAAGCAACATATCAGAGAGCTATCACTACCATTTTCCATGATATGATGCATAAAACAATGGAAGATTATGTGGACAACACTTTGGCCAAAAGCATGCAATGAAAAAATCATCTTATAGATTTGGGTCCCATACTTGACCGCATGGAACAATTTAGTCTCAGACTTAATCCAAAAACATGTGCATTCGGCGTCACTTCTGGGAAACTCTTGGGTTACATCATTTCATCTAAAGGCATAGAGGTTGATCCTAAGAAGGTTCAAGATATTATGGACATGCCTCCACCTAAGAACGTCAGTCAGATGAGAGGACTTTAGGGAAGGCTATAATCTATTCAGTGGTTCATTTCACAGTTGGCTGACAAGTCACAACCATTCACTAAAACTTTGCATAAAGGTGTGACTTATGAAGGGAATCACTCAAATTAAACAATATCTTGCTAATCTACCTATCTTGATGTCTCCTATTCATGGGAAGCTACTCATACTATACATCTTGGCCATGAACACATCTTTGGGTGCTCTCCTGGCCCAAGAAGATTAGAACAACAAAGAGAGAGCCATTTATTATATCAGCAGAACATTGGTTTCGTATGAAATGAACTATTCTATCATTGAAAAAGCTTGTCTAGCAGTAGTGTTTGCTTCATAGAAATTGTGGCATTATATGTTCACTCACACTACAAGGCTCATTGAAAAAATTGATCCACCAAAGTACTTACTGAGCAAGGCTGCCCTCACAGGTAGAATAGCAAAATGGGTTATGATACTCAGTGAATTTGACATTGACTATGTGGAAAGAAGATCTATTAAAGGACAAGCAATTTTTGATCAATTGGCGGAAGCTCCTATGAAAGATCACCAGCCTTTAAATATTGAATTCCCAGATGAATCCATCATGCTTCTCACACATTAGGCTTGGAGCATGTTCTTTTATGGATCATTCACTCAGCAAGAATCAGGTGCAAGCATTCTGTTTATAACACCTCAAAGATACTCATTGCCCAAAGCTTATAAAATGTTATTTCCCTACACAAACAACATCATTGAATATGAAACTCTCATAAATGGTATGAAGATAGCCATTGAATAGCATGTGGATGAGCTCAAGGTCTTTGTAGACTCTCAGTTAGTCATCAACCAAGTTAATGATATCTATCAAACAAAAGATGACAAGATAGTGCCTTACAAATGAATGGTGGATGATCTCAAAAAGTATTTTGCACACATTTCTTTCTAGAAAATTCCAAGGGAAAATAATAAAGAATCCGATGCTATGGCCACTCTTGCCTCAATGTTATGGATGCCAGAAAATGACTTTAGACATGAATTCCTAGTGGAGACATTACGCTACCCATCCTATGACATTCTTGAATCTAGGATGATCTGTTCAGTCATTGGACATTATTCATCCCACTACCACCATATCTATTCCTACCTCTATGACCAAATCATTCCAGACACCTATACCCAGAATGAAAAGTGTCACCTAATTTGTAATGCTTCATGGTATGTCATCATAGCAAATGACTTGTATAGGCAGGTTCTAGACAGTACCCTCCTTAGGTGTCCAAAACTCGATGAGTCTAAACATGTGTTAGTTGAGGTACATGAAAGTATCTATGGGTCTCATTCGAGTGGTCTGATGTTAGCTTGTAAACTTATTAGAGCTGGTTACTACTGGCCAGATATGGAGAAAGAAGTTGTTCAATATGCCAAGGCTTGTAAACAGTGCCAATTTCATGGAAATCTGATCCATGCTCCTGATAAAGAACTTATTCCTTTCATCAGTTTCTGGTTGTTTCAACAATGGGCATTTGATTTGGTGGGTCAAATACATCCTTCTTCATCAAGAGGACATAATTTTATCATCATAGCTACAAACTACTTTACTAAATGGGTTGAGGCAGTCCCTCTGACTATAGCTAAAGGCAAGTTTGTGGCTATGTTTATACTAAACTATATCATCTGTAGATATGGTGTACCCTCATCCATTATCACTGACAATGGGGGACAATTCAAGAACAAAGATCTAAAAGAGTTATGCACCAAATTCAGGATCATTCAGCATTGGTCATCTATCTATTATCCCCAGGGTAATGGACGAGTAGAAGCTTCTAATAAGACAATTCTCAAAATCTTGCACAGAATAGTTCATAAATTTGGTAGAGATTGGCACCTCTAGATTAATCTGGATTTATGGTCCTATCAAACAAGTATTTAAACACCAATGGGGGCCACACCCTTTTCCTTGGTTTATGGAGCAGATGTAGTATTGCCTATTGAGGTTGAGATTCCTACATTGTGAGTCTCTCTGAGGAGCCTCATTACTGATGAAGACATTAGAATATCCCAGCTACAAGAGCTTGAGTTACTAGATGAATTTCGGTAAGTGGCATTTGATCATCTTTGATCATACCAAAAGAGAATTTCTAAAGCCTACAATAAGAAAGTCAGACAAAGGGAATTCCAAGTGGGTGATCTCATCCTGAGAGAGAACCCCAAGAATCAACAACAATAGGTCCAGAAAGGGAAATTTGAACCAAACTAGCTTGGTCCATATGTTATTACTGTAGCATTTGGGTCTGGTGCTTATCAACTATCTACTACTGAAGGAGAACAACTCAAAGAGTCGATCAACACTCTTCATTTGAAGAAGTTTTACAGCTAAGACATTCTTGTATGCTCATGTACATACTTATTGATCCTGAAAAAAATCCAAAAAATGATATATTCTTAAAAATTCTAAAAATTGCAAAATGTCCTAAAAAAAATGATCATCTTAGTGAAAACCTGGTAAACAGATGCTTTGATGTATCTATTATCCTAGTGAAAACCTAGTAAACAGGCACCTTGATAATACCAAAAAAATACAGAATACAAAAAAAATGAAAAAAGAAAAAATTCAAAAAAAAATAAAAAAAGACAAAAGTACAAAAAAATTGAAAAAGAAGAAAAATGTGCCATTGATGAAAACCTGGCAAACAGGCATCATGGTAGCAAAAATAGAATCTCTGCTAAGATGGTGAAAACCTAGTAAACATGTGCCTCTTGTTCCTTGAAGCTATATCTTATTGCAGCACCGCTTGGCTCTTGCTTTCTTGCTTTAGTTTGCTTTCTCACTTTCATGCTTTCATTTGTTCCCTACTTTAGTTTGTTTCCTACTTTAGTTTTCTAGCTCATGCACTTACTTTTAGTTGTCTTCAAGATTATGCTCAACTCTTCAAGGATTAGAACTGGTCACACTTGGGGGCATCTTCCTGGTCTAGGGGGCATTGTCCTATCACTTTTAGAAGTTTTGTTCATGCATCAGTCACCAATGGTTCTCACTGCATCTACCTATTAATGCCTAGCAACTTTTGAGATTTCTCTCCTTGAGGATCTCTTGTGTATCAGTCGCTAGTGGTTCTCACTATGCCTACCTACTGATACCTAGCTCTCGTTCAAACCCCTCTCTTTCAGGATCTCTTCCTTACATCAGTCATCAGTGGTTCTCACTATGTTTGCATGCTGATGTTTTCCTAGTATCTCTGAGATCTCTCTCCTTGAGAATCTCTCTTGTATCAGTCATCAGCATTTCTTGCTACGTCTTCCTGCCGATACTTTGTTTACCACTCTGATTTTCTCTTCGAGATGACTATTCACACTGTAATCTTCCAATCCAACTTCAATCTGCTTGAACACAAACTTAAACAAAAAATTGAAAACTATATTTGTAACTCTCTGAAGCTTGTTGAGCTTTTTCTTTGAGTTCTTGTTTTGTTGCTTTATCATTTCCCCTCGAACAAATCTAAGACATCTTTCTTTACTGAGAAACGTGAAGACTGGGGGCATGATCTTCTCTTTGCTTTCTATTTGTTGGTTTAGTTCCAATGATCTAATAAATCTATCTAAGAGGGGTGTCCACTATGAGAGCCTTCATCTCATGTTGGATGGCCATGTGTACCTTGACTCCTTTTATATGGAAGCATTGGTGAGGTTGGTTCTTCTCCTTGTCTATTTTGAGTGACTTCTTTTGGTTACAAGTGAAACTACTAATGCTCATCCTACGAAGTGAACGTAAGGGTCACTGCGAGCATTCTTTGGCAAAAGAAGGAACTCTCATGTGTCTGGTGTGTTTGTCTACAAGTAACATTTAGGTCATTCTATAAATTATGCTTTGATGCTTATGTTAACTTGCTAAATCAAAATGAATAGGTGTTCAAGTCATTATGGCTTCTTGTGCCTTAATGCTTACATCACATTCTGACAAATCTAAGACTAATGTCATATTCATATTCTCATGATTGCACTATCAGTGAGGGTTGTATGGCATCCTACCAATGTCTATTGCTAAAAAATCTATGATAATAATATGACGAGTCCAAAAACCAAGTCCTAGGGTTTGTATCTAGCTTAGGCTTGCATTTTCATTCTAGGCTTGCATTGAGATAGTGTTTTGGTGCTCTCTTGATTGTCTTCTTCTGGATCTATTCATTAAAGGTTCTCATCTCATGTCCTGGTTCCATCATGATTGCACAAGTTTTCAAGATCGAAATTGAAATTTGACATCTCTAGATGGCTCAAAATCATGTTTTAAATTTGGGATCCTTTGAGATCAGACACTTGCGCAGTCAGCCTTCTGGCATCATTTTCCTGCCAGATTCTCATTTCCTCATCATTTTCTCAATTTCTTCATCTTTTTCATCAAAGTCAACTCTAATCAAATTTGGTCAACCATGGTCAAACTTGGTCAACAGGACCTCCCAACTGCTCCAAATTGCTTTTGCAACTTCTTGAATCTAGTCTGATTACTTCTATTATACAACCTCTTGTTGTCAATCATCCTTCTGATATGTCATCTTTCAATTTCCCTCCCAAGGGGGCAGGATGATTGCATCATTTGAATCTTATTGAACCAGTCTCATATCAATCTGATCTAAATCAAAGTCCTCATCGCTTGGGGCATCTCTTCACTAGGGGCATCTTTGTGCCTCAAATCTTATCATCTTGTCATCTATCTTTTAGGTATTTGAGCAATCTAACTCAGATCCTCGAGGATCAAGCTTTATTCTGGAGATGGTTCTCAAAATCTCATTAGGTATTGGGGCAATCTAACCCTAATTCTTGAAAGTCAAGCTTCATTCTGGAGATGGCTCTCAAAATCTCTTTTAGACTGATATCTAGACAATCTAACCTAGGTCTCAGAGGGCTAATCTTTTTATTGGGGCAATCTAACCCTGATTCTAGAGATTGGTCCTAAATCTGCATCTATCATCATTAAATCAATGGGCATTGGGGAAATCTAACCCCGATTCCAGTCTCCTCTCAAGTTGTCATTAGACCATTGCCTTCACAATCTAACTTAGACTTCAGAGAATCATGCCTCATTTTGGAGGTGGTTCTACAATTTGATCTATTTTGGTATCTTGGCATCCTAACCTTGACTTTCAAGGGTTAAGCTTTGTTCTGGGGATAATCTTGAAACCTCATCTGTCACATCAGACTATTATTTGAATCAACACATTTCTCACACATCAATTCAAAGAGGGGCAAATGTAATACCCCAAAATTGGCACCTTATAACTTCAATCAATTTTGGTGCATTTTCTTCAATTTTACATCGCTAAAGTCCTATTTTACTAGGCAATTTTCTCTCTTCTACCTGACTTTATTTAACTTGGCGTCAAATGTAGAAAACCCTAATTTTTCATTAATCTTACACTATAATTAATTCCTAAGTATTTGACTTTATTAGCTAAAATAATCCCTATGATAAATTAATTTAATTATAAAGTCCTAAGTGCTTTAAATTAAATTAAAACCACCCCCTTTAGCTAATACACATAAAAGGAATTAATATTATTTGGTTGGATTATCTTTATTTGGATTTAACAATTCAAATTATTCGAAGGGTCACCCATATGTGGCAATAATTCATTCTTTTAATTAAGTAATTCCTCAATATTAGTCTCAATTGGAAATGAAGAGTCGACCATTTCATTTCAATAATCTCTTCATCCTTCCTCCGTGCTTGTCTATATTATGAACCTCATTTTCTCATTTGAAAAGAGGCAATTGTGAGAGTATCAAAACTATAGTCAATTTTAGTCTCAACTATTTCATAATTTGAAGCTTTGTTATTGCATAATTAGATTAATTTCCCTTTCTATTTAATTGCATTCTCATATTAGTGTAATTTGCTTATTGTTATTAGCTTAATTCTCATATCTCTTTCAAGTTCTTAGATTAAAATCTTCACTTCATTCTTAGATTAATGACATATTCATCTTACATTAATTGCACTTTGTTCATCTTTCAAGCTTTCAAATCCTCTGTATTATCTTGGTCTTTTGGTTGTTGGCTCTCATTCTGAGAGTAATTCAAACACCCTAATTAATTAGGAGGCAATAGGTCAAATCGATAGAATCTTGAAAATTGAGTAATTCATACTCATCTTCATGATTTGATGATTGAGCAATGACTATGTTGTGTGTATGGCTGGATTAGAGGTCCACGTTCAGCTATAAACACTAACAAGGATCACAAAACACTAGTACAAAATATTAGTGGGTGTCAATTCCCACCAGGGTTTTTACCTATTTGGGTTTCCCCATAACCATATTGGTATTATGTGTTGGTTTCATGTCTCATGTTTATGTTGATGTTCATTTCAGTATTTAAGTATTCAAGTTCAGTTTAAGAATAAAGTAAAAAGATAAAATACAGTGAACACTAATTCACCCCCCCCCCCTCTCAGTGTTCCCATTCTTAACAACTGGCATCAGAGCTCTGGTCTTTAGCATAGAAGTTTAACCACTTGAGGAGATCATGGACAAAGTAGAAATGAAACATCTGAAAAAAAATCTTGAAGCTGCTCTTGAAGACCTGGATCGATCTGAAAAAGAAATTGAAGAACTAAAAGAAAAAGTCAGTGATGCTCAAGTAGTCATCAAAAGGATAAGAAAGGATTTGAAAGAATGCTCTATCAATGATTTAGGGATAATGATCAAGAAGCTAAATGAAGAAAATTTATCCCTAAAAGAACTGAATGAAAAATTGGATGATAAGCTGACTAACAATCAGGAAGTCTATGATGAACAGATCAAAGAGAACCTTCAACTCAATGAAGAATTGATGCCAGAAAACATGGAAATCTTGGAGCTAAGGAACAACAAAGAAACCTTGGAATCTAAATTGAAAGAGGCAAAGAATCACATTGATAAATTGCACACTAGTTTTGATTTGATAGAATCTCAGTTGTATGCAAGAAGACTTAAAGGAGATACTAGCTACATTGGATACAATGAAGTATAAAATTAGATTGACAACTTGTGAGCAAGAATGTAAGCACCAGAAGACACCACAAATTCTAAGGAGACTAGAAATTATACTAAAGATCATGTTGAACCATCCAAGAATGAGTGCAAGCCAGTAGATTAAACTTGTTATGCATGTAACAAGCATGGACATATAGCAAGGAACTGTACATAGGTAAGACCTCTCAATGGTTACTGTTATTCATGTAATAAATTTGATCATAGAGCTATGAATTGCAAGACAAGTCAGAAGAACAAACTTAGTATAATTAGAGAAATCAAAATCAGTCAAATGTAAGAAGTTCTCAGAATGTTACATGTAGACAATGCAAAATGGTAACCCATGTCAATGCACCAAGGAATATAAGGCCTCCAATCATTTTTCACTCTTGTAATAAGGCTGGACACATCTCAAAGTTTTGTAGATCAAGGATGCAAGGCTAGGAAATCCCTAAAAAGCCTAAAGAACTAGTATTGGATACCGAAGGAGAAGTCAAGTTTGTGAAAGCTTCAAAGGATGCGAGCTTGATTTGGTTAGAAGAAAAGAAGGATAAGGTTGATGAACATGTATTGGATGCATCCATAATGGATGCACCCTCTACATTAGGATGAATGGCCCTCAGGGTCATAAGGGGAGCTAATTTATCTCTAGGTCCCTGCACGGCTGGTATACTCACTTTCAGAGTATGCACCTTTGAACTTAACCTTTTGGAGACTAGAAGATTATATGTTCAAGAGTGCACGAGATAATTGTTTGCAGAATGAAAGTTAGAAATTTTTAGTGACAACCCGGTTTACATGGCAAGCATTTATGGTAGAATTCCTACTTTAAACTACATAGAATTTTGTAGATCTCTCATTGCATTTGAATTCAGAGTGATTAGAGAGTAGAAGAGCCCTATCATTTGATTGTAAAGAATTTTAGATTGATTCAACAGTGATTGTTAGTATATTTGATCGGTTGTGAAAACCCTAGTTCATCGTACTAATTTAGAAGCTCTTGAGATTACTTGGAAAGTGATATATAAGTAATTAATAGCTACTCCCATTGTGTTTGATGTGGAAAAAAAGAAGAGATATGTGTTTAAGAGGCATCCATTTAAATCCACACTAGACGACCTAGAAGGTGCATTCTCTTGCACTCCCATGGCTGTTATGCATGTGGAAGACATTAGGGCATACATATATTACAAAAAGGAACTAGTAGGTTTGGACATAATAAGAGCACACATGGAAACAATGATGAAACCTAATAAAACCTTCATGGATGAATATGTGTAGCAGAATATGCTACAGCATATGAATTCTACAAGTCTAAATGGATCAAGATCCTACTCGACAGGATCCATGATGACCTATTTTGGATAGGTGAAGTGCTAGTCAGGATTATAGGAGACCTAATTGATGAGATGACAAGCCTCTCAAGGATAGGCGTCATTCTTCTAGTAGGCAAGGGTGTGAGAAAACTTGTTGAAAAAACATGCAAATCAAGAAGTGATAGGTGTAGAATGACTATAGATCCTATTGAGCAAGATGACATCAAATTGATGTCCATGATACTGGGATATAGGTTTCAACACACCAGCAGGGTGAGTAGTGTGTCTATGGCCATAATTCTTGTAGCAATAAGACTTGTGAGAGAGAATGGAGAGTTCAATCTATGCAAGATCCTATGTGCACAACTAATAGACAACATCTAATCTATTAAACATGATAAGACCAAGATATTCAGATTTGGGTCTTTGATCATATACATGTACTTTCATAGTCTTGGAAAGGTGTCAGATTTGTATCTAGACAAATATATTCCCATAATGCCATAGATATCTCTAAAGGCATGTACTTAGAGTACATTAAAGGATTACATGACACTGGAGTTGAAGACATTTAGAGCCAAGATGCAGATGAGATATAGAATACCAGAGAGTATTGTAGAGAAATACAAAGAGAGTATTTTTTTCATGGTTGAGACTGATACAACCTACATGGAGGTAGTTGAACCAAGGACAAAGTGGATTCATCCACTTGGATATGAGGTTGAGGAGCCAATCCTAGAAGCATATGCTCAAGTACTATTATCAGCACCTAAGGACCCTAATGAGCCAAGATGGGGAACCTATGAAGAGAAAATAAGAGAAGTTGATGCAGTCTTGAACAACATAGCAATAAAGAGGAAGGTTGCCAAGGTCACTTCAGAAATTTTGAGAATTCATGGAGTATCACAAGAAGATCTAGACAAAGCAAGGCAAGAGAAGATTGCTTTGGAAATAGAGAGTGCAACTGTAGCAAAGCGAGAATCTAATGAACCAAAATTGAAGAAGATAAAAATTAAGAAATCTGATGATTTGAAGGGTAAAACTGATGTTACTCCTTCTGCACCCATAGTAATAGTTGACCTTACTACTCCTCCTGAGTATAAGGTAATACCTAAGAGGAAGAAAGAGATTAGCATTGGTCATCCATCCTCATGAGTAACAAGGAATAGAAAGAATACTCAAGCACCTCCCGAAGTAAGTTTCAAACTCAGTCTTAGTATGTTGAGTACAAGAATCATTGATGAAGGCAAGATAGATCAAGTAGGGAAGTTCTATGAGAATTATAGTGAAATTGAAAAGTCTAATATTCATGGAATGATTGTCAAACATATGCTGAAGTTCAAGAAAATAGTCCTATAACTAAAGACTATGATTCTAAACAATGTGTGGAACATCCTAGAATTCCTAAAGAGACAGGTCATTAAAGAGGACCTAAGGATAAGGGAAAAGACCTTAGATGAAACTCTCCTAGTATGCTCTCTAGAAGAGAAGTCTTTTTTGTTAGATCTGGTAAAGCCACATTTTAGAACCAAATTAGGACTTTACATATAATGGATAAGAATTATGAATTGGTTGCAAAGGAAATAGAGAATGCCTTTGAGAAGGTTCTCATGAATAGGCACATGTTCCCATCTACTATGCCCATAGCTCAAGTACCCACAAAGGAAGTTATGGTGGTAGATCCCACTAATGTACCTATGACAGGTCCCCAAGACTCAGCGCCTATAGTTGAGACACATACAGAGGTAGATAAGTCTACGCCCATGATAGAGACACTCAAGGATGATTCAATTTTCATTGATAATGTAAAAGTTACTATGGTGGACATAGACTTGGATTTGGACAAGTTTGAAGAAGCATTTGGAAGCACACAAGAGGTTGAAACTCTTTGTAGTACTGATTGAGGATGTAACAGAAAAGAAAGAAGAAGAAAAAGGAAAAGAGATAAAAAAGAAGAAAAGAAAGAAGAAGATAAAGAAAAGGAATCATAAAAACAAAAAGGAGAATTAGAGACAAAATAAAATGAACCAATAGATAATTCATCTATTGAAATGACAATAAGAGTCAAACAAGAAGTAATTTATAGTACTTTTATCACTCTAGTACACTTAGCTTCATTGTTGTCAAGTTTGACACCTGACACAACCAGTTTGGATTCATGGGGAGAAAAAGACCTAATCAAGATCAATTTCTTAGCTATGGAGAAGGCCAAGGAGAAATAGGTAATGAGAAATCCCCTATTTGTTGAGTCAATGAACATATTGAACAACCTGCTACCTTCTGACAAGAAAGTGTCTAAGGTTAGTACAGTTGATGATGTTAGCAACATCCTCACAACTTTTAGGAATAATTTTGCCAGCTTGGAGGAATTTGCATCTCAAGTTGCAAAAGAGAAGTACATGAAGAAGAGGCTCAATGAGTTGGTTAGTAACTTTACACTTGACCTGAGCTCACTAAAGATTGGACAAGCATCTTTAAAGGAGTTTGCAAAAAAGGAAGAAAAATCATTTCTGACTATATGGATCAGGACAAGTTAACTAATGACCATTTCAAAAGATTCAAGAGGTAGAAGCTATGATAGAGAAAGTAAATAAATCAATGAAAGACCCATCCACTAATGTAAATATGTGCAATAATGTATATCAAGGACAAATTGACAAGATTGAGAAGCTAGAAAAGGAGATGTCAAAAATAAGGGCTAGGCAAACTCAGCTCAAAAATGCTCTTGCGCCCTCACTAGATATACTTAATCAAAATATCAAGGAGATTGATGCCACCATGGTGACATATGATCATGGTCCTAGAATAGATTTGGAGAAGATGGAGAAGCTACAATATGCACTATGCGCCTATCTCCAGATTGTTAATTCGTTGATCACATTTTGGAAGAACAAGATCCAAAACTTATAGATAGCATATTTGGATGTTCTCTCACAATAAGTATTTTTAGATATAGTTTTGAAGCACCTTTGTCATTAATTTCAAAGGGGGACTATGTATAGAATATGGGATATAGATATGTATAAGGGAGATAGAATTTTTTTGTATTAAGGGACAGTTAGCAAATTTACCATATTCCTTTGTTGCCATCAATGAAAAAGGGGTAGATTGTTGGAAAGTTGACTACACTGATGTATATGACTTAATATAGTGTTTTCATTATGGCAACAAAGTCAAATAGTGTTTTGGAGTCAACGCTCTTGATGAGAAGATTAGAAATTGGCTAAGTGTTGAAGACTGGACAATATATAGAGTACTCGAAGATTAGAGCATCAGCGCACGTGCATACAATAGAATTATGGTATGTGCCCTAGAAGGTAAGTTGGTAACATCATATTCATGCTTATTCTATGATTACATGATCAGATATGAAGGTATGACAAAGTTACAAACAATTGAAGTTACACAGCTAGTGTGTGCCAGAGAAGAACAGAGCAAGCAACCAACTGTTGGCATTTTAATTTGCAATTATATTATTATGTTGTAAAGGAAATGCACCTATTGTAATTAGGTTTTTGACATGTAATTATGTTTTTTTGTAAACATGTTTGATCCAATTCAATTGGAAGTATTGTATGTAATCGGTTAAAGGCCCGAACTAGTTATTTATTTTGTATGTGCATATAAATATGAGATGTGCACATTATAATAGGTATGGAAGTGAATATAGAGTTGAGATGAGTAGAGTAGAATTGTGTGAAGAGTTGATCAAGTGTATTAGATCTTTGAAAGAGGTCAAAGCATCAGCGCATCAAAGGAAATGATCAAACAGGCAGTGTTACAGTGACAGTTCATCCAGCAAATATAGTGTGTATCTGAGATCAGAAGGTTGTAGCCTTCACCACTTGAGCAGTGAGTTCTAGGATAGTGAGTCCACACCCCTAACAAGGTTTATTGTAAAATACTCCTAATAGGGTCTGACCCTTGACTAGGTCACTATACTAGATATATTGTAAAGCAACTCCTAACAGGGTTAAGGATCTTCTAACAAGGATCACACAACACTAGTAAAAAATATTAGTGGGTGTCAATTCCCACCGGGGTTTTTACCTATTTGGGTTTCCTTGTAACCATATTGGTATTATGTGTTGGTTTTATGTGTCATGTTTATGTTGATGTTCATTTCAGTATTTGAGTATTCAAGTTTAGTTTAAGAATAAAGTAAAAAGATAAAATATAGTGAACATTGATTCACCCCCCGCCCCCTCTCAATGTTCCCATTCCTAACATTTAGGACCTTTATAGGGCTTAAGAGTTGTAGGTAAGGGTAGTTTCCCTAAAACCCAAGGATATTGACCCTAGAAACAAGGGTTTATTGATTTGGGAGCTTGATGAATGGTGGGAATTTAAGAGTTTGAAAATATTGTGTTTTGGAAGGTCTAGGAAGATTTTTTCAAGTCTTTGAGTCCTAGAGATAAGTAGGGATAGGAGTAATTTGTTGATTTTAGTGTTTGTAGGGCTACTAGACAGGCCTAGAAAGGATATATAAGAGAAATGGTTGAATTTGAGGTGATTGGAGTGAATTGGAAGTTGGAACTGTTACCCTATTTTCCTGTTCCATACAAATTTGGCTAAATTCTATCCCAAGGTCTACATTTTAATCTTGCCAAGCACCCCTAAAAATTTCATGGTTTTCTACCTTGTCTTTTGGTGTCTGCAATTCTTTATAATCCATGGTCTTGAGGTCTAAAATTCAAAAATCTAGCCATTACCCCAAAAAAGGCCCTAAAAACCCTAGGCCAGGTTCTATTTTTGCAATTACTTTATCGGCCAGTTAAAGTTCCAATTTTAGCATGTGCGCTTTATAGTCCCTTTGTTCACAAGTTCTCTTAATCCCTGACAGCATATTCTTCCCATTCAGTGATTTAGCAACTAACCCTTCGGTCGCATATTCTAGTGATCAAACCCCTGGTTAATCCTTTATTCAGCAACCTCACGAATCCCTTTGTTCATGTAATCTCTAGACCTAACCAAGGTAAAATATTTCATTAAGTGACTCAGTGAGCGGTTCACTTCTTCCTTCAGCTACATAGTCACTTAAACATTTGGCGGTCTTAGCTTGTGGGGGTCCCAGCTAGGAAGATCATCGGCTGGCGTATCTTCACATAGCCCTTTTCTGACACATGCGATCTTACGCCGACCATTGGATCTTCCAAGTGTGTAGCGCTTCATTTTCTAAGTGGGTCCACTACCACGTTGTCTAACTTGGAGGCTTTTGATTGGTCTAGAGTAATGATTTGGAGGTTTGTCAAAGCGGGCCTAGAGAGCTATATAACTTTTAATCCAACGGCTGGCGCATGATCTCATGGGTTATGTTAGAGCCATGAGATTATGCACCAATCATCGATTCCACTTTGTTTTTAGGGCTTTCTCAGGTGGGTCCTCATGTTCTAACGTACTCAAATTTCATTACTCAGTGAGGTGATGATTGGAATTTGTCAGTAGGACTGTGTCAGAGTATCTGCAAAGATGTTAGTAGGATGAAGATCTATGGCTAGCGCATGATCGGAAGGAATCCTTTGAGCCTTTGTGATTATACACCTATGGTTGGATCTTCCAAGTGTTCAGGCTTTAGAAAGGTGGGTCTGTGCCAGGTCAGGATGACATGCTAACATTTGATTGGCAAAAACAAAAAGATTTGTCAGTGGGTCTAATGTCGTCTATTGTTGATGTGCTCGCATGTGATTGGTTTCCATGTGATGACAAAGACTTCAGGTGGGTCCCAACATTTTAAGTGAGGTGGTAGATCTAAAAGGATCAATGGCTAGTGCATGATCGAAAGGAATATTCAAGGGCTATGAGATCATGCACCCACCATTAGATGGGAATCAAGTTTGTAGTGGGTCCAATGTCAGAATTTGTTGAGGTGTCTGCTGATGAAGTGGTCAAAAGAGAATGAAAGAATGACAAGTGGCAGATGGGCCCAGGGGTTAGTAAAGTACTTAGCGAACTGGTGACTATGAGGTTTTCCTAATCTTCTAAATCTAGTGGTTTTGGAAAGGTATTTGGTGGCTCCGATAATTTCCCTTGGGTCGCTTATTCATGTAATAAGATAGCAAAGCTCCAAATGATCTAGTGCACTAGCAAATAAAGGTTTTCATGCATTCACGGAATACAATTGAGGGTTAACAAAAGACTTAGTGATTCAGTGAAATGCTTTGTTCACTGAATCGCTTGACCTAACCACAGTTAAGAAAGGCACTAAGTGATTTAGATTTTTCTCTTCAGTCGCGTGTTCGCCAAATGGACAAAAGGTTAAGTTTATCGAGGACAAGTGGGATTGCCTACCACCGTGTTGCTAAGGTGTTTTATTTTGATTGGCCAAGCTGGAAAAGGATGAGGATATGTTAGTGGGCCTAAAAGATTCAAAAGGGATGCCAATATGGATGATCTAATAGATGGCATAAGTTTGCATAGGGTTTGTGAGAGGCTTGCGATCTTGCGCTAACCGTTCGATCTAAAGCTTATGTAGAGTGGGTCCAATATGTCGATTCATCACTTACGTGCTCAATTTTCATTTGCCAAGGGATTTGTGATGTGGTGAGAGACTTTTCAAAGGGGTTTGTGACTATTTCAAGGATGATCTGAGCCATCCATTTGCCAAGAAATAATAGATATCAATGGTTGCATTTTAAATTGGACCTGTTAGCCATTAATTTTCAAATTTAAATATCTCTGCGAAGGTTTTTTGCCAGCGTTTGATTCAACAAGCTGCGGCTATAGAGGTAGTTAAAGAATTTATGTCTTCAGGACATTTTCAGTTGAGAAGATGATAAGGGAGGTCTAGGCAGCCATCATAGGTTGATTCTTGTTCCTAGAAGTACCATTTTGTGCCTTCATGGGGAGCTTGAGTTGCAGGAAGGTAGATAAGATCAAGGTTGCTTGTCCACGGGTGGATGCAGTATAGGGATGGGCACACAAATATCTGATCGGCCATGATGTTGTAGAGATGCATTTATGATCAGATTTGATTGAGTTAAGGTTGGCTATTATTCTATTGAAAATCTATGTAACCCTAGTTAGGTTTTTGACTCCTGCCTGCATGCAAAGAGGAGATGTATATATTGTTTTTTGGAGCTTTTAGAGCTTAGAGTTCACATTTTGTAAAGAAGAAAGTCTCTTTCTTAGAAAGCTATCCATGGCATTTTCTCTGCGATCTAGTTTTCTACATTTTGTAATCTTTCATTGATGATTCAGATATTGCAGAGGTATTTTGTGACATCTCTCTATCCCCATGCTTCCTTGTCTAAATTCTCTCTTAGTGAATTGAAGTATGTGTATATTTTTAGTGATATCTTAGGGTTCCTGATCCCTCTCTCTTTCTGCAATTTATGTGTATTCTTGTGGGTGATTTGATTTGAATGCTCTTGTGGGTATACTTCAACCCCTTGACAATCTGTCTCATTCCTATACCAAGTTGCAGAGGTGAATGTTTGTTTGTAGGTTGTAGATTGTGTCTAAATTCTTAGGATCACTATTGTTTGTGAAAGTTTTTTTTCTCTTTCCGTGAATAGCCTCTTTCTATTGCAAACCCTTCTATGAAATATTGATGCAAGCCTATTTAGTGAGTTTTGATCTCCTAGACCTAAGTTTATTCACTAATTTCATCTTCTATACTGCAATTCATAACATTATTTTTGGTGTATCACCTAGTAGGTAGTTTGCTTTCAAGTCTTTTCCCTTTCAATCATTCCTTCTATCCCTTTCCCCTCAAAGTTTTACTTTCATGTCAAGAAGCAAATTAAGGTGATTATCCAAGAGGAACCAGCCTAGAACCTGGAGGTCCCATCTTAGTTAGCATAGGTCCATAACCTGGAGATGATTCCCATGTTATACTAAGTTATCAAGACCAAGAGAGCTTGAAACAAGGGTGCAAAATTAGTGTATAACAATTTTGGCACGCCCGGTGGGACTACAACAAGAAGTTCATTATTTGAAAGATTATGTTGTCTCTAATATACAGATTGCATAATATAGGATTTTAGAAGTCATTCTATCAAGTATATCTGGTGACTCCACTAATTTCATAGATTCAGGCCAAACTTGTTCAAAGTTTATGAGAAAGATTGAGACTAGTAGCTCAAAGCCTACTGAATTTTTAGAGTTGCCCTCTAAAAGAAGCTATAGGGGTAGGTCAACTCAAAGAACACCGCCTACAAGGAGAGTTCAATCTACACCTCCTGATACTACAAAAAGGAGACCTTTGCCCTTTCATCTCAGAAGGAGAGGAAGATATTTGACCAGAGATCTAGAAGAAGATTCAAATCCAGCATCAAATACAACTCACATAGTTGTTAATCTTCAAATCACAGCTCCTACTATGGCTAGATAGTTTTCCTTTGCACCTTTCAACCAAGGAATTCCATTAACTTTTGTTGTACATCATGATGTACCCTTGGTGGCATTAAAGAGTCTACCTAATTTCACAGGAGAGGGGCAAACAACTTCTTTTGAACACATAAGAGATGTGACCACCATCTACAGCATACACAACATAACTCAAGAAGATGTGGCCACAAAGTTATTAGCAGCCTCTCTAAAAGGTAGGGCTCTTGAATAGTTTAGAACTTTAGCTGTGGGCTCTATTAATTCATGGGATGCATTAAGTAAACATTTTGAGGATAAATTAGATGACTTGTCTTTGGCTGAGTAGTTAACAACCATTAAAAGAGATCCTCAAGAACAAATGACATATTACAATAGTAGATTCCTTAAGACATGGAATAGAATTCCAGTCTTAGTGAGGCCATCAACTAACCATGCTTTCCTATATTACTTACAAAGTTTGAATGGTCAAATTTCTATCATGATCCAATCTATAGGTGGTACTTCTTTACCCCAAGCCTTTGACATGGCTATTAGGGCTAAAATTGTTTAATCCAAGTAGGCATGATAGCTAGAAGGCCACCCATGCCCATCTTTCCTAGCCTTCAACCCATTGCACCTACACAAGTACCCCCATTTACCCCTATTCCTACCATATTAGTACCTCAAGCTAGTACTAGTGGTCAAGAGTTAAGAACAAGTTTCTCTCAAGAGCTACAAGAAATAAAGAATAGTCAAGAAAGAAGTAAGAAAGAAATGACAAATCTACTATAGACTTTGACTAAAGAAGTCACAAATCTAAAGAGGCAAGGGCAAGGAATCAGACCACCCTTTCAGCCACAAGGCCAAGGTCCTAATCAACAATATCAGAATTAAGGACAACCTTATTAGCAAAATAGGCCACCTTTCCAAGGAGGGTATCAAGGACAAAGGAAAAGTTTTAACCAAGGACCATTCCAACCGTATAACCCTGCACCTCTTTATTCTGCAAATCCGGTTAGGGATATGGTTCCTAGTCAAAATAATATGGCTATGGATAATGAATGGTTTTTCCCTTGTAATTAGCCTCACAATCAGGCTACATGTTCAAATGGGTGGATGAACCAAGCTCTAATGGTTCAAAATGCCTCACAAGCTCAATCAGAGGCTTCATCCAGTGGATTAGTTCCTCAACAAGAGCCACAAGATAATGAGACCACTCTTTTTAATTGGGAGCAACCAGACTTCAATGGAGGCAATGATAAATTTGCTATTGCTACCAATACAAGAGAAAAAAGAAGAGCTCAAGATATGGAGTGAGTAGACTCTGGTACTAAAGCTACTACATCTGTAGAACCAGTGCGGCAAGCTACTCCCACCACACTCAAGAAGACTCCTGCCATTACAAGAAAACAAGGCCAACTTTCCAAAGAGGTGGAGCCCATCATGGTGAAATTACAACAAAGAGTACATACTTTGACACCTTTCAACATTGTAGACAACATGAAGAAGGTGAATGTCACCATGTCTATGTGGGACTCTTTAGCTATTCTAGGGCAGTCTAAGATTTTGAAGAAGGCCATGACTGAAGTAGCAACTCCTCAACCTACAAAAGAAGCTGTAAAGCTAGTGTTGGTTAACACTAATCAGGAAAAAGAGGCCCCAAGTAGCAACTCCAATACCAATACCATTCAAAGTAGGAATTCAAAACCACCTCCCTTTTATGTATCTTTAATCATTGGAAAATCTTTAGTACATAATTGTATGGTAGATAGTGGAGCTACTAGCACTTTAATGCCCAAGAAAGTGGCTGACCAATTAGGATTAAAATATGAACCCTTTCAAAAGAAGGTTACACAACTTGATGGATCCTCAGTCAATACTATAGGTGTGGCCAAGGATACCAGTCTAATCCTTCATGCTAGTCCTAATTTCTCCATCCTCCTTGATATATATATCATAGATCTCCCTTCTTTATTTGCCATATGTTTTTCAAGGAAGTTCACAGCCAAGATAGGAGGATATCTTTCTTCTGACTAGTCTCACATGCTATTTCACACAAGATATGGGACCAAGGCAACCATTAAATTAGAATCATTGGTAGCACACCATATAGAACCATATGTGTCCAATACCATCAATGTAAACTACCCCATATTTGATAACAATGACTTCCAAACCATTGGGGAAGCAGACACTAAGATAGAGAATATCCCTGATATTTTACTAGATGAAAGAGCTTCAAAGGCCCAAGAAAATATTATTTGGGATTTTGGTTTGAGAAGTTATTTGATATAAGAAAGTGGATCCATAGAGCCAAATCTTTTCAAAGAGGACATTGATGCAAAAGATCAGAGCAATCAGGTTTGAGAACTATTTTTTGATGGTGCTAGAAGCCGACATGGTTCTGGTGGTGGTGCTATGTTAGTGTCCCCAAAAGGAGAAAGGTACTACATAGCTTTTAGATTCAGTTTCTCCTGCACTAGCAATACTACAAAGTATCAAAGCCTTGTGAATGGACTAGAGTGGGCTAGAAAAAGAGGGCTCAAAGCCTTAAAAGTTTATGGTGACAGTGATTTAGTTGTTAGCCAAGTAAGAGGGATAAGTGCAACCAAGAATGACACCTTGAAAACATACATGCATAGATTTTGGGATGCAATTGAAGATTTTTGTGCTTTCAATATTATTGCTATCCCTAGGAAGCTAAATCAAAATGTAGATAGATTAGCTATTGTTGGATCTCAATATGACATTCCTAATAGTATCTCAAAGGAGGAGACCCAACAACATATCAAAGTGATTTTCAGACACTCTATTCTTGATAATGATGTCAATTGGTAGGTGTTTGACAATGATGAGCAAATTCTATAGTTCTTGTTTGAAGAAGATGTTTTCTCATAACATAATTAAGATAGATTATGGCAAAACTATGGTGATCAAGTGATACAACTTAAGTCTAATAAGATGCCTAGAGGTCTTGTCACTTTAGAGACTATCTTCAACAAGGATGATCAAGTTAAAAAGAACAAAGCTGGCCTGGTAGTTCAACAAGAACATTGTGTTGAATTAGAGTTGGAGCCAGGTAAGAGCTTACAATTTGGAAAAGTAAACACTGAATTGGAAAAGAAAGCTTACACCTAGTTATTCAAAGAATTCAGTGATGTTTCTGCTTGGCAATATGAAGAACTCAAAGGTTTTGATCTAGACCTTGCTCGGCACACTATTGAATTAGGTCCTAATGCCAAACCAGTGAGGCAAAAGAAAAGGCCTGTTAATCCCAAGCTTGAGCCACTTATGCATAGAGAAGTGCTCAAATTGATAGAAAGTGGTATCATCTACCCCATTAAGCATACTAGTTGGGTTTCCAACCTTTTTCTTATCAGGAAGAAGAATGTGGAGTTGAGATTATGTGTTGACTTTAGGGATCTTAACAGGGCCTCCTTAAAAGACTGTCATCCACTACCCTCTATGGAGAAAATCTTATAATGTGTCTCTGGATCTGAGAGATTTTCATTATTGGATGGCTATTCAGGATACAATCAGATCCTAGTAAATGAAGAGGATCAATATAAGACTACATTTACAACCAAGTGGGGAACCATGGCTTATCAAAAGATGCCCTTTGGTCTATCAAATACAGGTGCTACATTTCAAAAGGCAATGGATATGGCCTTTAAAAGCCTCATGTACAAGTTTGTACTGGTCTACTTAGATGACATAACTACTTATTCTAAACATGTAGCAGATCATATAAAACATCTGAGTAAGATCTTTGAAAGGTGTAGAGAATTTGGGATATCTCTTAATCCCAAGAAATGTGTGTTTGTAGTTCATGAAGGAAAATTGTTAGGATATGTAGTATCTAAAGAAGGAATTACAGTGGATCCTAAGAGAATTGTAGCCATCATAGAGTTACCATTGCCACATCATAAGAAAAGTCTCCAATCTTTCATAGGAAAGATTAGTTTTGTTAGGAATTTCTTGCCTAATATTGCAAATTTATTGAAGCCTTTGATAGCCATGTTAAAGAAGAGTTCAACTTTCAGCTAGACTAAAGAAGGAAAAGCCAATTTTCAAGCTATCAAAGAGGCCCTGACAGAAGCTCCTACCTTGTTAAACCCAAATTTTAGTAATGATTTTATCCTTTATGCTTATGGAGGACATGATGTTATATCTACTATGTTGACTCAAGAAAATTTAGATGGATTGGAGCAGCCTATTGCTTTCTTTAGCAAAGGTTTGGAAGAGTATGAACAAAGGTACTCTTTTGTAGAGAAACATGTACTTGCTATAGTGAAAAGCCTTAAGAAGTTTAGATATCTGTTGACCCATAGCAAGGTACATTTGAAGGTTACTCATCTAAGTGTCAAAGAATTTTTGCTTTCCAAGGACCTAAATGAGAAAAGAAATGGTTGGCTCACCAAGGTGATGGAATATGACATTGATATTTAGACCACCAAGCTGGTTAGAGGAAGAGTTCTTTGTGAACATTTGGGAGGAGATGAAAGTTCAAAGAAATCAGAGCAAATGGATGCATCTTTGGTTGTGCATTCTATAGAAGAACATGCCAAGGCATCAGGTTGGTTGCCTAACATGATTTATTTTTTGAAGACAGGACAATGCCCTACAGGTCTAGATTCAGTAAAAAGAAGATACTATAGATTACAATTTGTCCCTTTTGTGCTAATTGATGAGGTTCTTTTTAGAAAGGATCACAATGGTGTCCTTTTAAGATGAATTGATTTGGAAAAGATAGCTAATGTCCTATTTGAGTTTCATGATGGACCTTCTAGAGGTCACTTTTCTCCTAGGACTACTACTTTTAAAATCATGAGGGCTGGATACTATTGGCCATCTATCTTCAAGGATAGTCATGATTATGTGAGAAAATGCATCAAATGTGTTATGTTTGCAGGAAAAGAAAGGCTTGCAGCCTTACCCCTATAGCTAGTCAGAACAAAGAAACCTTTTATGAAGTGGAGCATAGACTTTATTGGTATGGTCAATCCTCCATCTAGTGCATGACATAAGTGGATAATCACTACAATAGATTATTTCACTAGATGGACAGAGGCAGTTACCTTAAAAGAATCAAATGAGAGTGTTGTATTAAGTTTTTATGATGATATAATCCATAGATTTGGCACTCTAGACTCTATAATATTAGATAATGCATTGGCATTTACAGGCCTTCAAGTCTCAGAATGGGCAATCAAAAATGGCATTTATCTAAATACAAGTTCAAATTATTACCCTTAGGGCAATGGCCTAGTAGAATCAACAAATAAGAATTTGATTAGGATAATCAAGAAGACTTTGCAAGATAATCAAAGAGTGTTAAAATGATAAAGAACAAATAGGAAATTGTTTAATCCAAGAGCAAGGAGTTAGGAAACAATACCATGAATTTGCACAATAACTAGGAGCATACACCAACAAAGTAAAGAGGAGACAAGAATTTGAAAGGGGAAAGCTAAGAAAACCCCTTGTGAATTATGAATGAGGCATGAAAAGCCTAAAGAGAGAGAGAGAATATGAGCACTTAGCTCAATACAATATGATAGAACTATGAAAGAGAGAAATTGAGAGAGTTGTGAAAAAAAGATTGATGAGTGTGTAGAGAAATATCTCTATATGTAGAGATAAGTGAAGGAGTTCAAAAAGTAACTCCCATGTGCATGTAAGCCACATTCATAAGTGTGTGAGCCACTTGTGCTATTTCCTCTTAAGGAGGAATCTAGGAATAAAAGGAAATTACAAATAAATATTATGTCCTCACACATGGAAAAGAGGACAAGTGTTCATGTAGGGATTCTATAGGAATCTCCTACTTACATAATAAATAAACCAAACTAAACTACCTTGGTTTATAATATTTCACCAAGGAAAGATTACATATTCTAACACCCCCCTTTAATCTTTACTTGGGGTAATTACATCAAGGGATATTAACCCTAAATTATTACAATGAAATTCAAATTTCTCTCTAGAAAGAGGCTTTGTAAAAATATCAGCAACTTGATCTTCTCCTTTGTAGTGAATGAGGGAAATTCTATTTTCTGCAATGTGTTCTCTAATGAAGTGGTGGTGGAGAGAAATGTGCTTTGACTTTGCATGGTAAACTGGATTCTTTGCCAATGCTATTGCACTTTGATTGTCACAATACAAAGGTGTAGGTTCTTGTTGAGGTAGACCCAAATCTTCAAGTATTCTTCTAAGCCATAGAGCTTCTTTAGAGGCATGAGTACAACTTTTATATTCTGCTTCAGTGGAACATAAAGACACAGATTGCTCTTTTTTACTTTTCCAAGAGATAGAACCTGAACCAAGAGAAAAACAATATCCAAAAGTAGATTTCCCATCATTGGGGTCTCCACCTAGATCTGAATCAGTAAAACCTTTTAAAGAGAAATCAGAATTAGCATCATAAAATAGACCTAAGTTAATAGTACCTTTAATATAACATAATATTCTTTTAGCAATTTTAAAATGAGTTTGTTGAGGTTTTGACATAAATCTGGAAACTAAACCAACACTAAAAGATAAATCAGGTCTAGTGAGAGTTAAATAAATCAGACTACCTACGAGTTCTCAATAGGGAGTAGCATCAATATAAGGAGATTCCATATCTATCATTAATTTAGTTCCTAAGTCACATGGAATTGAAACTGGATTAGCATCAGTCATATGAAATCTATCTAACAGATCTTTAGCATATTTACTTTGAGATATAAAAATACCATTAGAAGTTTGCCAAATTTGCATTCCTAAGAAATAATGTAGTAATCCTAAGTTTGTCATTTGAAATTTTTGGTTGAGTTGAAATTTGACATCAGAAATTAAATGGTTAGAGCTCGAAGTAAGAATTAAATCATCAACATATAGAATGATAATAATAATGTTATCTTCACTATGCTTGATATATAAGTTAGGATCATTTTTACTTCTTTCAAAGCCTTGGGAAATAAAGAAAGCATTAATTTTAGCATACCATTCTCTAGGAGACTGTTTTAAACCATAGATAGACTTCTTTAATTTGTAGACTAAATGTTTATTACCTTGTTGAATAAAACCAGGGGGTTGAGACATATAGATTTCTTCATGCAGATCACCATTTAAAAAAGCACTTTTAACATCCATTTGATGAATAGGCCAATTCATTTTAGTAGCTAAAGCAATAACAACTTTAATGGTAGGCATTTTAGCAACAGGAGCAAAGGTTTCATTGTAATCTATTCCTTCAATTTGAGAAAATCCTCTAGCAACTAGTCTAGCTTTAAATTTACTGATTTCATTATTAGAGTTTAATTTAGTTTTATATAACCATTTACAAGAAACTAAATTCTTACCAGGAGGTAAAGTAACTAAATCCCAAGTATTATTAGAAATTAAAGAGTCATATTCTTCTTGCATAGCAGTTTGCCAATGAGGTTGATTTTTAGGTTGAGCAAATGTTTGAGGATCATTAGCATTAGATAAAGAAGACATAAGAGCATAATTACAGTAATTTATCCTTCTAGGTTTAAGTCCACCTATTCTAGCAATGTAATCATCACCTTCATTAAGTAAATCCTTAAACCATTTAGGATTTCTTCTTGAATTAATAGAAATATTACCAGGAGGAGTAAATAAATTGTTACCATCATCATCATCATCATCACTACTACTACTAGTAGGAACATAATCATTAGGAGGAGTATCATTACTATCTTTGTGCTCATTATTAGTGTTATTACTATCTTTATGTTCATTGTTACTATTCTGATTGTTAGAAATAGAAACAGAAGGAATAAAAACATTAGGAATAGAGACTTTAGAAGGAGGTTGGTCCTCCACAAGAACAATATTGCTGTGATTAAAATCAGAATCTAAAATTTGAGAGCAATCATGAACACCATTTTCAGCAATGCAAACATCTCTAGCTATCTGAACTTTATTAGTAAGAGGATCATAAACTCTATAACCTTTAGTATTTTCTTGATAGCCAACAAAAATGTGAGGTGTGGATTTAGGATCTAACTTTTTCCTTTTCTGTTTAGGTGTGTGAACATAAGCAGTGGATCTAAAAATACATAAATGAGACAGATTTGGTTTTCTTCCAAACCAAACTTCTTCAGGGGTTTTGTTTGGAAGGGCTTTAGTAGGAGTTCTATTAAGAATATAAGTGGCACATGCCATCGCTTCAGCCCAAAATTTATAATCCATATTTTTAGCATGTAAAAAACATCTAGCCATTTCTACTATAGTTCTATGCTTACGTTCTGCCACACCATTTTGTTCTAGTGTATAAGGAACAGTAAGCTCATGTTTGATACCAAAAGATCTTAAATAATTATGAAAAGCATGATTAACATATTCAGTACCATTATCAGTCCTAAGAATTTGAATTTTACATCCACTTTGTCTTTCTACATAAACATTAAATTCAGTAAATGTATCAAGAACTTGATCTTTACTATGTAAGAAATATATCCACATTCTACGAGAGTAATCATCAACAAATGTTAGAGCATATTTAGATCCTGAAAGTGAAGTATTTTCCATAGGACCTAGAAGATCACTATGGATAAGAACTAACTTATTATGATCTCTCCAAGATGATCTATGAGGAAAAGATTCTCTATGCATCTTACCACTCATACATCCATTGCAATCTAATTTAGAAGTAGTAAACTTAGGTAGGCCTTCTACCATATTTTCCCTTTGCATTAATGAAATATAATCAGAATTTAAATGTCCTAGCCTCTCATGCCAAATATGAAAATCAACAGTAGTAAGGAAAGAGTATCTAGGAGAGGAAAATTGGTAAAATTTAAAAAGATTATCAGCATCTAACTTAGCATTAGCAACTATTTTATCTATATTAGGATCAATAATATGACAATTGTTTTTATGAAATTCAACCTTGTAATCTTGACATAGTTGAGGAACAGAAAGAAGATTAGCTTTTAAATCAAGAACATAAAGAACATCATGTATTTTACCATTACGGACAGAAACATTACCAGTTCCTTCAACTTTACAACAATGATTATCAGCTAAGGAAACAGGAATATTCAAAGAATCAGGTTGTAGAGAATCAAAAACTTCTTTATGAGAAGTAACATGTTGAGATGCACCACTATCAACAATCCATTCAAGTGGTTTAGAAGCATTAAAGCTAACAGTAAAAGCAGAACAAGATTGATTATTAGAGTAATTCTGAGAATTACGTTGATCATCTTTCTATTTCTTAAAACAATTATGACTTAAATGACCACTTTTACCACAATAAGTGCAATAAGGCTTGTTTGAAGGATTATTATTGTTAGTATTGTTACTAGCATTAGAATTATTATTAGGTCTTTGATAATTGTTATTTAAAGTGTTAATGTTATTAGATCTTTGATGATTTTGATTATAGTTGGAATTGTTTGATCTCTGATTATTTTGATTGTTATTAGAATTATTACTAGGTCTATTCATATTATTATTAGATTGAGAAACATAAGCATGTTCATGAGATTTCAATATACCAAATTGAATTAGTTTAGCCTCCTCTTGACACAACATAGTTTGAAAAATAGTATAAGTCAACTGAGTTGCTAAGGAAGGAATAGCTAACTGAGAATAGATATTAGTGATAAATTGCTGAAACTGCCTAGGTAAACATTTACGAATTATAATATGAATGATTCTTAAATCAGATAATTGTACTTGTAATCCATCTAATAAAACTCTAATGGAATCAAATTTAAGTAAAAAGTCATCAACAGAATTAAAATCTGTATACCTAAGGTCTTGAAGCTGGTCTTGAAGTTGTATTTTACGGGTCTCATCTGCACTGTCATAGGTGTTTTTTAGGATGTCCCAAGTCTGATGGGCTTCTGTACAAGAGGAAATAAGGACATACAGTTCGGGACTTAATGATATGCCAATTAAACCAAGGGCTTCATCATTCTTAGCTTGCCAAGCATCTTGGTCAGCTTGAGAGGCAATGGTGGCGGGTTTAGTGCTGGCATTAGTGGCAATGTCTAAAAGATGGTGGAATCTAAATATAAATGTCATGTGGGTTTTCTAGGCATGATAGTTGGTACTAGTTAGTTTGATCTCAGGCATTAGGGTAGACATGATGAAATAGTTAAACTTGAAATGAAACTTTTAACAGAGCTTAGACAGAAAAAAATAGAGAAACAGAGAGCAGGAAAGAACAAGTTTTATACTAATTGAACTTGCATGCAATAGCAGAAAGCTATAACAACTTTTGCCATGGAGTCATACAAGGAAAAAAAAACAACATCTAAAAAACTAAAACTAAAAGGACTAAAAGGAATTTAATGAATCTCGGTTATGCTATTATTGATGAACAGATAATGATGAGAGCAAAAGGAAAGTACAGAAAAAAGAACCTGCAAGGAAAGGATTAGCTAACTGAATTGAATCTACAAAAAACTGAATTAAAAAAAACTTGAGTTAGAAGACAAAATGAGGCTAATTTTTATTGTGCATATGATAAAAAAATGACAGATAGGAACAAGGAGGATCAACAAAATTATAAAAAAAAGCCCAATAAATCTGACAAAAAGGCGTTAGTAACCGGAACAACAAAAAGATTAAAAAAATCCAAACCTGCAAAAAAAATGTTAGTTAAACTTATATACTAAAAAGAGTTAATAAAGAAAATGATTCAGACCTGCAAAAGAAAATGTTAGCAAAAGAACGAGAAAATATAAAGCTGGATTAGTAACCAGGAATAAATAAGAAAAAAAATCTAACTAAAAAACTACAACCAGAATAATATAAATAATAAAAGTAGTGAAGTTAAAACGATTCAGAATCACAAAGGAGAAGAAATCCCTTTAGCAAAAAATACAAATATGAAAAAAAACACCTTATAAATTAAAAGAATTAAAATAAACTCTTTTAAAGAAAATAAATTATATATAAAAAACTTAACTCTAAAAACAAAAAATAAAAACTTAAATGAAAAAGAACTTTTTCAACTTCTTTTTAGAACTTTTTAAACTTAAAATTTTTTAACTTTAGAAAGAAACTACATTAAAGATTCCTAAGATACTTTAGAGATTCTAATAAAACTTTTACTTTATACTTAAAAGCTTTTACTTTATACTTAAAAGGTTTATGAATACTTACAGAAACTTTGCTTTTGAAATAATGAAAGGATGAGAAACGTAAGAACAAACCAAAGGCGTGATCAACTAGATAAAAGTTATGAGCATAGACTACTAAATAAAGGAGAGTAAATTATAAAAAGAATTATAATTATATAGGAAATGATAAAACTAATGTTAAGTTAACAAGACAAGGTAAATTAGCAACGTTCAAACTTCCTTCCAAACTTAGCAAAAAAACTGAAAGGGGAACAGAAACAGAGAATAATTAGATACTGGCTGTGAAAGAAAAGAGCAACATGCAACTGTATGACTAAGGCTAAGGGGGAATGGAACCCAAGTAGCTTTTTTTTTTTTTTTTAATGCGTTACTTTGACCGTAGCGTCAATACTGGATTTACCAGAAAAAAGATTTATCTGCCCAAGGGGAGTTACAAAAGCAAATATGAATAGAAACAAGTAATGAGTTGTGCCTGCTGCTACTTGAGCTAAATTTAAATACACACAGATCTGAATACTAAAAGTACAAACCTTAAACAAACCAAAAGAGCGATTAGAATTATTAAAAGTAGATCAATAGCTAATTTATAGAATATTAGAATGGGGGCAGCGATTGAAGATGACTCAAAGTGAAATGGCAACTCAAAGAAATGTGATTTCAGACATGTCACTTGCAAGATACAAAATGAATTGATGAAAGGACTTTGGAGACTTTCCAGTGAAAGCCAAAGAAAATAGCAATGCAAAGAGAATGGCTTTAAGAATGATAAAGAAAGAATATATGAAAGCTACGTCAATGAAGTAAAAAACAAGTCTCAGAATCAACTCTCCAAGGCACGTAACACAAGATTCTTAAATGAATCGATATACAGATTATTTATGAACTGATATATCAGTGAAACCACGAATGAACATACAACACACAAAAAAAATTACATGCAATATGGAGATAATAAGGAAAGGAGCACATGCAAGACGGGGAAACTATATCACGGCTTCCTTTAGCCTCAAAGACCAATATCGATAATAACAACAACAATGCTAATCAAAAAGCAAAACAAATTTATAAATTGCCTGCATATAGAGGAATTGCAATTATTGGAAGAATTGCATTCCACAATGCAAGTCGCTCAAACAAGGGACGTGGACATGCAATACAAAAAGTAGATCAAACGCAACTAAGTTTCAGATCCAAACACAAGAAATGCAGAGAACAGTTAGGCAAAGAACGAGCAACGAGAAGATCGCAAATACAAGTAATGAGAACGAATCCGCAAGGAGCTGGTTAGATTTACCCAAACGTTAGAAGAATCCAGGCACAATCTCTGCAGATACAACAAAAAGGAGTATCAGATTAACAAACTTTAATATATAACAAAGAGGAATAAATAACTAAATGCATGCAAAGGAGGATCTAGACTAAACCATGAAATAATGATAAAACCTACAACGAAATGTGTTAGGAAGAAATAGAATAAAAGGAATGTTGCTAAAATAAATAACATATAATGAACCAAAGCAAAATACTTCTAAATATGCATAAGAAATGATTAGCGCATAATACAAAGTAGATCTTACTTCAATCAAAGTTGAGAATGGCCAATCAATCAAACACAAGGCAGGGAGATGCGAAACAAGACACTAAAGAACTAAACCCTGTATATGAATGACATGCAAAGAAGATAGAAAATAGCAAGGAACAACAGAGAGGAACCCGTCAAATGATCTTCAGGGCGGCCTCTTTCAAGTTTATAATGTTAAAAACAAAGAGAACCTCATGAAAATGCATGCACAAAGAAATAATGAAAAAAGAGTAACCGCAATTCAGACAGAGCCAAAATGCAAGTAGTGGAAATGTAATGAGAAGAAGGAGTTGAACTGAAAAGAGAAGATAGCATGCAATGAAAAGCAAAAAAAAAAAAAATTTGAAAAAAATAGTGCGCTTCTAATGTGATACAAATAGTAATAACTAGCAAGACCAATATATTAGCAGACAAAAAACCGCAAGCATGGGAGATAAAAAAAACAAACGAATGAAAGAAATGATGAAAAAGGATTTTGAACAGAGCTAGCAGGAAAGATACTAAATAACAAACTGAAAACAAAACTATATTATTCCTATTTTGAGGAAGGTAAAACAAGAGCAATTGTAATACATGCAATTATAGTAAAGATATTCGTTAGAACCAAACGCATGTAATAAAAAATGCATATAATGATGAAGAAACTAATATTAGAATGCAATGACCGAAAAGAGAAATAAATGATATACAAATGAAAAGAAACTATACAAGTAAGAACCGAACTTTAAGTACAAATAAAATAAAATAATAATATGATATTAAATTTGATTATAGAATTAGGATTTAAATTTGATTAAAAAAATATTATAATATTAAAAAAAAAATTTAATATAATAAACAAAATTTAATATGATGAAACAAAGATTTTGGAAAAAAAATTATAAATTTGTATAATATTCTGTATCGAAACCTGCACAAGATAGAACAAACAAGAGATCAATGGTTAAACGGGTTTTGGCGGTAAACCAGCCAAAACCAAAAAAAAAATTTGATTTTACTCTCTTAATCAGATTAGTACAAAAAAAACTAGTAAAGAACTCTCTCAAGAGTCTCCAATTTGGAGTGCTCCAAAATATGGTAGCTCCTTCACCTGTACACTCAAAATGAGATTAAACCAACCTGCTCTGATACCATGTTAAAATGATAAAGAACAAATAGGAAATTGTTTAATCCAAGAGCAAGGAGTTAGGAAACAATACCATGAATTTGCACAATAACTAGGAGCATACACCAACAAAGTAAAGAGGAGACAAGAATTTGAAAGGAGAAAGCTAAGAAAACCCCTTGTGAATTATGAATGAGGCATGAAAAGCCTAAAGAGAGAGAGAGAATATGAGCACTTAGCTCAATACAATATGATAGAACTATGAAAGAGAGAAATTGAGAGAGTTGTGAAAAAAAGATTGATGAGTGTGTGGAGAAATATCTCTATATGTAGAGATAAGTGAAGGAGTTCAAAAAGTAACTCCCATGTGCATGTAAGCCACATTCATAAGTGTGTGAGCCACTTGTGCTATTTCCTCTTAAGGAGGAATCTAGGAATAAAAGGAAATTACAAATAAATATTATGTCCTCACACATGGAAAAGAGGACAAGTGTTCATGTAGGGATTCTATAGGAATCTCCTACTTACATAATAAATAAACTAAACTAAACTACCTTGGTTTATAATATTTCACCAAGGAAAGATTACATATTCTAACAAAGAGATTGGCATACTAAATTGAATTCTACCTTATGGTTAGATAGGATTACCCCAAAGAAGATCATTGGGAATTCTCCTTATGTGTTAGTATATGGTAGAGAGGCTAAGTTGTCCATTTCAACTGAATTGCTAACTCTGGACTTAGCCACTCAATATGTCCTATTTGAAGAAGAAGATCTTTTATAGATCAGGTATGCTCAGCTCATGGAGTTAGAAGAACTTAGAGATAAGTCCATGAAAGATATGGAATTTCATCAGATTCAGACAAAGAGAAATTTTGATAAAAGAGCCAGGACCAGAAACTTCAAAGTTGGAGATGTAGTTCTCAAGTGGGATGAATTCAGATCAAAGCCTGGCAGACATAGAAAATTTGATTCATTCTGGGGTGGACCATTTGTTATTACAGAATGCAAGGGACCTAATGCTTTTCAACTATCAACTCTTGAAGGAGATGCCTTTCCTATATCAGTGAATGGATTCCACTTGAAGCCCTGCTTTGAGGTTAATCCCTCCTTGTAATTCTTGTAAATATGTTTCCTACTTTCTTTCCCTATTTTCTAGGTTAGTTTCATGCTTTTCAAGAAGTGCCTATGCACAATTCTATCCCTCTGGTTCCAGTTCTATCCCTCTGTCGAAGTTTTGTGTTCCTGAGATGACCCCATGCCCAATGGATTGCTCAAGGCCACTGACAAATGCCTAGTAGGCTGACATCCAACAAAAAATGCCAAAATGTTACCCAATTTTCCTATTCCATACAAATTTGGCTAAATTCTGTCCCATGGTTTGCATTTTAATCTTGCCAAGCACCCATGAAAATTTCATGGTTTTCTGCCTTGTCTTCTAGTCTCTGCAATTCTTTATAATCCCTAGTCTGTAGGTCTAAAATTCAAAAATCTAGCCGTTACCCCAAAAAAGGCTTTAAAAACCCTAGGCCAAGTTCTATTTTTGTAGTTACTTTCTCGGCCACTTAAAGTTCCAATTTCAGCATTTGTGCTTTATAATCCCTTTGTTCACAAGTTCTCTTAATCCCCGATGACATATCCTTCACGTTCAGTGATTCAATGACTAACCCTTCAGTCACATATTCTAGTGATCAAACCATGGGTTAATCCTTTATTCAGCGACCTCGCAAATCCCTTTATTCACATAATCTCTAGACCTAACCAAGGTTAAATATTTCAGTAAGCGACTTAGGGAGTGGTTAACTTCTTCCTTCAGCTGTGTGATCGCTTAAATGTTTGGCGGTCTCAACTTGCGGGGGTCCTAGCTAAGAAGATCGACGGTTGGTGTATCTTCACATAGCCCTTTTCTGACACATGAGATCTTATGCCGACCATTGGATCTTCCAAGTGTGCAGTGCTTCATTTTCTAAGTGGGTCCACTACCACATTGTCTGACTTGGAGGCTTCTGATTGGTTGAGAGTAATGATTTGGAGGTTTGTCAGAGCGGGCTTAGAGAGCTATATAACTTTTAATCCAATGGTTGGTGCATGATCTCATGGGTTGTGTCAGAGCCATGAGATTATGCATCGACCATCAATTTCGCTTTGTTTTCAGGGCTTTGTTAGGTGGGTCCTCATGTTCTGATGTGCTCAAATTTCATTGGCCAGCAAGGTGATTACTAGAATTTGTCGGTAAGACCATGTCAAAGTATCTGTAGAGATTTCAATAGGATGAAGATCTATGACTGGTGCATGATCGGAAGGAATCTTTTGAGCCTTTTCAATTATATGCCTATCATTGGATCTTCTAGGTGTTTAGGCTTCAGAAAGGTGGGTCTATGCCAGGTCAGGATGACATGCTAACGTTTGATTGGCTGAAACAAAAAGATTTGTCAGTGGGTCCAATGTCGTGTATTGCTGATGTGCTCACATGTAATTGGTTTCCATGTGATGACAAATACTTAAGGTGGGTCCAAGCATTTTAAGTGAGGTGGCAGTTCTAAAACAATCAATGGTTGGCACATGATCAGAAGGAATATTCGGGGGCTATGAGATCATGCACCCACCATTAGTTGGAAATCAAGTTTGCATTAGGTCCAATGTTAGAATTTGCTGAGGTGTATGTTGATGGAGCGGTCAAAAGTGATTAAAAGAATGACAAGTGGCAGATGGGCCCAGGGTTAGTAAAGTACTCAATGAACTGGTGACTATGAGGTTTTCCTAATCTTCTAAATTTAGTGGTTTTGGCAAGGTATTTGACAGATTTCATAAGTTCCCTTGGGTCGCTTATTCATGTAAAAAGATAGTGAAGCTCCAAATGATCTAGCGAACTGGCGAATAAAGGTTTTCATGCATTCGCGGAATACAATCGAGGGTTAACAAAAGACTCAATGATTTAGTGAAATGCTTTGTTCACTAAATCGCTTGACCTAACCACAGTTAAGAAAGGCACTAAGTGATTTATATTTTTCCCTTCATTCGCGTGTTCGCCGAATGGACAAAAGGTTAAGTTTATCGAGGACAAGTGGGACTGCCTGCCACCATGTTGCTGAGGTGTTTTATTTTGATTGGCCAAGCTGGAAAAGGATGAGGATATGTTAGTGGGCCTAAAAGATTCAAAAGGGATGCCAGTATGGATGATCTAATAGATGACATAAGTTCGCATAGGGTTGCGATCTTACGCTAACCATTCGATCTAAAGCTTATGTAGAGTGGGTCCAATATGTCGATTCATCACTTACGTGCTCAATTTTCATTCACCAAGGGATTTGTGATGTGGCGAGAGACTTTTCAAAGGGGTTTGTGACTATTTCAAGGATGATCTAAGCCATCCATTTACCAGGAAATAATAGATATCAATGGTTGCATTTTAAATTGGACCTATTAGCCATTAATTTTCAAATTTAAATATCTCTGTGAAGGTTTATTGCCAGCGTTTGATTCAACAAGCTGTGGCTACAGAGGTAGTTAAAGAATTTATGTCTTCAGGACATTTGCAGTTGAGAAGATGATGAGGGAGGTCTGGGCAGCCATCATAGGTCGATTCTTGTTCCTAGAAGTACCATTTTGTGCCTTCATGGTGAGCTTGAGTTGCAGGAAGCTAGATAAGATCAAGGTTGCTTGTCCGCGGGTGGATGCAGTACAGGGATGGGCACACAAATATCTGATCGGCCATGATGTTGAAGAGATGCATTTATGATTAGATTTGATTAAGTTAGGGTTGGCTATTATTCTATTGAAAATCTATGTAACCCTAGTTAGGTTTTTGACTCCTGCCTGCATGCAAAGAGGAGATGTATATATTGTTTTTTGGAGCTTTTAGAGCTCAAAGTTCACATTTTGTAAAGAAGAAAGTCTCTTTCTTAGAAAGCTATCCATGACATTTTCTCTACGATCTAGTTTTCTACATTTTGTAATCTTTCATTGATGATTCAAATATTGCAGAGGTATTTTGTGACATCTTCTCTGTCCCCATGCTTCCTTGTCTAAATTCTCTCTTAGTGAATTGAAGTATATGTATATTTTTAGTGATATCTTAGGGTTCCTGATCCCTCTCTCTTTCTGCAATTTATGTGTATTCTTGTGGGTGATTTGATTTGAATTCTCTTATGGGTATACTTCAACCCCTTGACAACCTGTCTCATTCCTATACCGAGTTGCAGAGGTGAATTTTTGTTTGCAGGTTGTAGATTGTGTCTAAATTCTTAGGAATGCTATTGTTTGTGAAAGTTTTTTTTCTCTTTCCCTGAATAGCCTCTTTCTATTGCAAACCCTTCTATGAAATATTGATGCAAGCCTATTTAGTGAGTTGTGATCTCCTAGACCTAAGTTTATTCACTGATTTCATCTTCTAGACTGCAATTCATACCATTATTTTTGGTGTATCACCTAGTAGGTAGTTTTCTTTCGAGTCTTTTCCCTTTCAAGCATTCCTTCTATCCCTTTCGCCTCAAAGTTTTACTTTCATGTCAAGAAGCAAATTAAGGTGATTATCCAAGAGGAACCAACCTAGAACCTGGAGGTCTCATCTCAGTTGGCATAGGTCCCACAACCTGGAGATGATTCCCATGTTATACTAAGTTATCAAGACCAAGAGAAATTAAAACAAGGGTGCAAACTTAGTGTATAACAAGAACATGGTAAATGGACCATGATAAGATGATCTATGGTTTGGGATCAAGGTGAGAGGTCTAGTTGGAGTTTTTGTATGGTGGAGGCACTAGGTGCACTAGGTAGCACTATATTTGACCCTTGACTTAAGACTAACTCCTTGAGTAGATTCCAAGATGCTTGTAGAATCCTCAAGTTGATTTGAGTTCCATGAGGGGATAGTAGATAGCTCTACATCAGATTTTCTTGGTTGAGAGCATCAGATACACATGAATACAATGTAGCACATAAATTTTTAATTCACTTAAATGATGAATTACACATGTGAACACATGTAGCACATAAAGTGTACACATAAATTTGATTAAGTCATGAAGCATACATGTAGAACATATTTTATAAACCATACCACATGAATTCACTTAAGTCATGCACATAGACCATACACATGAATTTTTTGTTATGAAGAATGTACTTGAATATACATGAAGATACTTAAGGCATAAATCATACACACGAGTACATATGTACACAAGCATATTTACATACTAAAAATGAATAAATGAACACACAATTAACAAATTGGGTCAAATATCACGTTTCATATATATCAAAATGAACAATAATTCTGTACATATTTACATGTCAACATATCTAGATACAATAAGGCATATGCCATCTCAAAATTTGTCATATGACATCTCAAAATAAGAAGTTCAACTACAAAAGTTTCTAGGACATCCTATTCTACTGGTGGATCATCAAAATGTAGCCTCTTTGAAGTACTCTTTGGCTCTGATGGATCCTGCATTCAAACACAAAAATGAAACCCCAAGTTACATTAAAATTAAAAATCATAGTCAACAATAATAAATAAAATTTAAACTAAAATTGAACTCTCATATACCTCAACTCTTTGTCTCCTCCTACAGATAGGGGACCTAATATATGTCCTTGGTAGCACAAGAACAATATCACCAATGTCAATTCTGACCTGTCTACATTTTCAAACATGAGATTGATTACGAGTTATACTATTTAATGTTAAATACTTCCAGTAGCAAATATATGCTTAAAAAATAATTGAGTTAACATTAAAACTTACCTAAGTTAAACTTTCTTTAGGAAATGTTGGCTGAGTCATCAGCGATACAAACCCTTGGCGTTCTACCTCCCTCAAACTAGGAGTGACCTACAAAAGTCAAATAGATACTTCATACTATCATAACTTGATCATATTATATATACTTGATAGTAAAATACACACAAATAACTTTAGAAATATATGACCATAGGGCTATCACTACAAATGGATATGCCTATGACTCTATCATGACGATAGGGTCACACGACATCATCAGATGCCACTCTCTATCAAATAAACCATGTAAATTAAAAAAAAGTATGCACAACTGACAAGTATACATGTATGCATAAACAAACAAGATTACTTAATTAGCTTTCCCTTGTTAATTCCAGACACCTGCACCCCCTCACATTGCCCCCAGTGGCAACTAGTGACACCTACATCAGTATGTAATAAGATGATCATAAAAATTAGAAAACAATGTACATATACTATTATAATAATTTAAGGAAACCAAAGAGTACATTAAAACATATGTACCATAGAACTATCAAGGCCAAATGATATGGCCGAAAGCATGGACCCCTCCACATGTGCCATCTCCTCCTCTGTCATCAACTGAAAATAAATGTAACACATAAAAAAATAAGGGGGAAATTATTATAAGAAAATTCTACTAAAAATACGAACTATAAAATTTAAATACAATGCAAAAAGTGAACTATTTCCCCTTACCGTAATAGTAGGAGTCCATGGCATTGTATGCCCTTGATGCACATCTTCACGAGCTACTTTAGTGCCTGTAGTGTGCTATGTAGAATCATCCACCTCAAAGACATAATTATATGCATCACTATCATTTAGGGGACCTAAGCACAGATTCTTGCACATAATGCAAGTGTGGGGTACACAAACATGTGAGCTTGTGGAGGATGTGGAAGGGCTAGAAGCATCAACACAAGGAGGCAATAATGATGTGCTCTACATAACCAATAGATCACTCAAGGTGTGAATGGCTTGAATAGTTTGTGAGCTGACCTTAGCAATAATGTCAGGATGCTGCACTGTGGGAGTTGGTGAAATCTCAGGAGGAAGGACATATGTGCAGGATTTTACCTGTTGTGCCCATCCCCTATCCTGAGGAGTGCCTAAACCTACACCTTGGTCCGGTCTCATACTCCATAATTTACCTTCTAACCAAGAACAAATTCAGCATACAATTTTTTAATAAAATAAAATGGGACATCCAAATTGTTGTGAGGTGGTCTATCAAAAACCATCCACCAGCGGTCCCAAAAGTTGTCACGTATTGCACTATTTGTGCACCATTTAATTGACAACTTAGTTTTTTTAGGGTCCACTTTTAGACCAATTTTAGGATCTACAAAAAGATTAGCTATGTCATGTTTTCTTATATTTAGGTTCATGACTTGATCATAATCAAGCCCATCATCAAACTAGGCGTGCATGGAATCATGCCAAAGAAGTGTAGCACTATGTTCCTATGTAAGTTTCTTCATGTTTTTGATAATTGAGTTCAATGTCGTAAACATGGGGCATAGAGTGGGGATATTGGCATAGGTGGTTTGAAATCCTCTATTTTCATTTAGATTGTCTCCTATTAGATCCTCTAAACAATGAGGTTTTGTGACATGTACATCTTCTGGAGGTGGGGGATTGTTGGGAGGTGGTTAAGGAATGTTTGTGGGATAATTAGGAGGGTTTTTTGATTCCATGTTTGATTACAATTAAAAAAATAAAAATAGATAATTACAATAAATCTTAAAAAATAATAAAAAAACTCATTGCTACCCTAATTTTTATATAAAAAACTATAAATTTCTATTTAAAAATAATAAAAACAATAAAAATTAGAAGATTTGACTTACCTTGGGATTAAAGAAAAATCAGATAGGAGATTTGAAAGCGGATATCCATTTTCCCTAGCAGCGTTCATGTTTTCACAGTGAGAAAATGTTGAACGCGGCTGGGGTACAAAGTTATATTTACTAGCAAATATCAGATATCCACTATTATCGAATATCTGATTAAGCCTTTTTCTTTGGCTTTTGGCTTGGCCAGTTGTACTGACACCCAAGCCTACTAAAAAGTCAATATATGCATTTGTGCACTTTTGGACAAGTGAAAATAAGTTTTTTTCACATCGCCACTTTTTGGCATACCATGATCCTGCACATACCCCTTTGGGGCTTCAGCAGTAGTTTGTGTACCTCTTTTGGTGTATGTCTTTTTTGGTGTTGTTTCCTTTGGTCTTGTAATCTTCACAACTCCTTTCTTTAATGGTGGTGAGGTTCTAGTTGTGGACCTTGTGCGTGTCCTTGTTTTCTCTTCTAACTTCTTCTTCTTTGGAGTTGGTGAAAGGGAAACTGGTGTAGAGTCTATGTCTTTATTTGACTCGGTTTCTTCACTATCATGTGGCTTGTCAGTTAGCAATAACTACCCTTCGGTTGCAACTTCAACTGGTGAACTGTCAGATGATCCAATATCATCTCCAAACTTCTCAACTAGAATCTTCATCATTTTTCTGGATTTCTTTGTTATCTTACTGATAACTATACCTTTTTTTATTCTTGTCTTGGCCTCCTCATATGTTCCAAACCTTTCTATATTCCCATCCTTTGGTGTAGCCAATAGAGCCTTAATTGATTTTGAATCAAAATAAATATCTATTTCATAACCAATAGGGGCTAGCCATTTAGTCCTAGGCTCCACATCCTTTTATCAGTGTTTGGTCGGTGTCCATAAGAAAACATATATCCTACTCATAGTCTTCCACTAGTTGACTGGGAATTCTACTCTGAAAATTCATTCTACTCTTGAATTGTTCAAAGTAGTGGTCTAAAACATTATTTAGATTATTTCCTAAACCAGTGATCAAATATGATATTTGCACTATGACTGGCTTGTCGGTTGACCACTCTATATTACCGACAGAAGGGAAAAATCATTGCACATATAAAAATATGAAAACTAGAAGGTATCCAAACTTACATGTGTTAGACTTCACCAACCGAATATTCTTCATGTCCTCTTCAACTTGCTTCAAAAGAAGTTCGGCTAGGTCTAACTGATATCATTTCTTGATCATTCGATAAGGTATATCAACTACATTGCAAGGCACACTATTCTACCTACTTGACTGGTAAATTTTTTAGCCTATGACATGTGCTACAAATTTCACTTCTGGGTCCTTGATTGTACCAATCTTCAGTGCTCAGCTATCTCACTCGGCTCTGGTGTTTTTCTCAATATCCATTCTTGACGCAATGCAAAATGCCTTTGCTTTGTCTATGGTAGGATAATCGGTGATAGCATGTATCATCTTCTTAGTGATCTCTACTAGTTCATCCAACCATAATCTTCCATCATGATACTAACTGAGCATAACCCTAATCCATTCATTTTTTAAATTCTTTGAAAAATTTAGGGCATTTGTTAAACCTATTACTTTGACTTTCTTATGTTCAATTTTAAGTCTTCCATCAACTCCACAAAGCTTCTAATAAGCTACATACATATCGAAGTCTCCAATTTCACCTATTTTGTAGTGAATGTAAGCTCTCACATCTTCAACTAATAGAGCCCTAGGTGGTATGCTTGAAAGAGGTCCTGCTAGATCAATTTTTGATGCAACTTCAGGGTGAAGTTTGTATCGGGGTTTATTACAGGGTAGCTGACACTATCAAGTTTACTTCTTCCTCCTCTAAAAATTTAGACTTTGATGTGGATGCCATTTTACTTAACTTAGGGTTTCGGTAAATACTTTGAATTAGCTCGATAGTAATTGTACTTACTCATAAATAGTGAAGAACTTGCTCGATTGAATCTGAAACTTCTTTGAATGCACCTGAAACTCTTTGCTTTGAAATTGCTTTTTGGAAATTCTTGCTCTTCGGAATTGCTTGGTGAAGAATAAACTAATTTCTCTGTCTATTTATAACCTTTTTCAAATTCCCACTCAAAATTACTTGTAATAAATTCTTGACCTACTTACAACTTACCGACAACTATCAACTCGGTGATTACCACAAAATACCAACAACTCGGTTAACATATAACTGTTTCACTCGGTTAATACTGATACTTGGTTAACCTTGCATGATAGTCACTGACAGGTAACTCTTTACTCGGTCTTTCATATACCATCTCTAGGACTTTGTTAGTTGAAAACTTATAAACCATAATGCATCTTAATTCATGCAAATTTGGTATGTGTACATCAAATATAGGGAACTGTATGTAAGATAAGATCAATTTGGAATATTAGTTCCATACATACCTTTTTCACCTTATGTGGAGGTGCAAATGTCATCCAATCTAATGGACAAGGTTTCACCGACTACATTACTTGACTCAACATTCTCATTTGATGCCTTTCTCCACATAGTGTTTCTAATCCTCATGATATCTGAAATTGTGTTGCCATTCTCAAAAATTTGTTCTTCTAATGCTCGGTCTCTACAATCTTTACGTAGGTGACCGACTTTGTGACAATGTAAACATGCCATACCAGTACTTGTCTAGCTTCATGATTTTCCAGCCCATCTCTTCCTCATACAATTAGCTGCAATATGTCCATACCTTCCACAAACAACATAGTTAACCCAGGTGTTGTAATCCCAAGTGTAAGCATTTCCTTGTCTTTTTGGTTGATAGGATTTCTTCTATCCTTTCAGTGTCCAGACTTGCTTCATCTTTGTTTTACACTCTTGTGAGGTGTGTCCATGCTTGTTGCAAGTATAACATAGTTTCTCCATGTGAGGTTTGTTAGGATCAGACTCTATTCAACTTAGATCTACACTCATATGATTGATGTCCAAACTTATTACAATTATAATAGTGACCATTGAACTTAGGAGCGATTTTAGGTTTACCTTCTGCTTTGCTCCTGGAAACATTTGAAGTATGTCCTAGTTTTTCATAGTGATAGCATGTCAGTGTCTTAGGTCTCTGATTTTGATTGTTATTCACATGTTTGGATTTCTTGGATGATTCTCCTTGCTCGGTATAGCCTAATCCATTGGTGCTTCCAAGTCCTCTTTGACTAATCAAAAAATCATCAATTTCTTTTTGAACTATCTTCAGCCTTTTTCATCATCTCATTGTGTTGTTGCTGCATTTTTACTTCATTTCTTATTTTCTCATTTTCTTCCCTAAGTATTCCAATATCTTCAAGTTTTCTTGTCAACCCATCATTTACTTGGTTGATCTCTTGACTTACAATAATCATCTGATTGGATATTTCAAAGTGATGCTTGGTAAGTCTTAATATCTCAGTCTCTTTTACTTGAAGTTATTCAATCATCTGTCTTCTGTCTTCAATAGCCAAATTCCTTTCTTGTTTAGCCTATCTAGAATTAATCATTACATTAATCATTACACAATTTGTGTCTCTTGACCAATCTACAGGGCTTTCACTTGTTTAGTCAAATGGAGATTTTTCTCAAATAAATTAGATATAGCACTTTTAGATATGTCATAAATACTACCTAAACTAGATCCTAAATTATCAAATGGGTCATCAATCTCTTCTTCATGGTAGTTAGTCTCACACTCCTTGATGGCCATGCTCTTTCTCTATACTAGTAAATTTTTCAATTCATCCTTGGCTTGTTTGTATAGCTCAATAAACATCTGCATCTAAATCTTTTGATACTCTATTGTTTTGTCCAACTTGTATCTCTCCATGATTAGATCTTTACTCTTTAGTGGTTAAACTGTCCAATAAGAGATCTAAGATTTGATACCAATTGTTGGAATGGAGACATAGTGGTGTAGAAGCACCCAAGGAGCACTCCCCACTCTTCACAACTTTTAGACTGATAGGTTAACTTTTAATAAGCCAACTTGTAAGACCTAGTCACCCTCCGTGTGGTTATAAACCATGGGTTTTTTACTACGGTACAAAGGCACATTTAGGATGTTAGGTTTTCTAGGTGTCTTTTTAAGATGTTTAATAACAAGGCTTAGGCCTATAGGCTCATTAGGATCAAGAATGCAACATTTTGTAAAAGTTGCAAAATATAAGAAATGTTGTCAGTAACTTTTTTGAAAAGTTTCTACCGACCTGTGAAACAACCGCCCAATGGTCACAACCTTTGAAAAATGGTTGGATCCATGGAAGAAAGTATTCATATAGCCCTTTCATGCAGGTGGAAGATGACAGGTGTTGAACATTAAGGAAACTCTATGTAATTTTTTGCATTCAATCAATAAAAGATCCCTCTTTTTCTCTAAGTTCTAGATTCGAAACTACATGTGTACAGATCTGTATGGAAGTAAAAAGAAGAACTTTGATTGATCTAGCACATATCATGAACTAGGAATCCAATGTGTTTGATTTGAGTTAGTTTTGAGATCGGAGTCAAAAGCTAGAAGAATCAATTTTTCTGCATTTTTAGGAAACCCTCCTGAACCAGGGTTTTGGTCAAAAATGGCCTAACTTGTGTTTCCTTTGTGGGACTCCCATGCAAGGTTGGGAAATGAAAGTAGGGGAAATGTACTTTAGTTCCTCAAAAGCATAGAAGAAGGGGCATTGTCTGGAGAAGTCTATTTGCAGATTCTAGACCAAGCATCTCTATGTGCTTGGTTCAGGAAATGAAGAAGTGAAGTGATAGAAGCACTTCAGGGGTGGATAAAAGTAATCTAAAGGTAGATTGTGATCTCTTTAGGATTCCCAACACCATCAAATTTGGTAGTTAACCTTGAACAACCAACTGGTAAGGTTTTCTTTCATTAATCAAGTTAATTAGACCTATTAGGACTAGTAGACGAGTTGTGAAGTATTGTTCTTGGTGTTTAGGATCGTAGGATCTAGAGGTTTTGGTACAAGTCCAAAAAAGGGTGTCTGAATATACTTTTTTTCCATAGATTTCATCTAAGAATCTAGAAATAGAACCCTAGAGCCTCACTCGGAAGGCTACAAGCTTGAAAACATCTAAATTCTTGAACTTGTCTAAATCTAGTAGTGTGGGTGGAAATCACTCCCATAGTAGATATTTTTGTGTATGGAACCTTTCCATCCCCTTACCAAATTTGCAGGTTCCCATTTAAAAGAAAAGTCAGTAAGACACTTTGCGATAAGCATTACTGAGCATCAAGAAATTACTCGGTAAAGCTACCAAGCCCACTTGGTTAACATTGGCACTGAGCACCAACTGAGTGTCAACTGAGTATCAATCAAGCATCAGTAGAGCCTGAGGGAGTATGAGCCAGTTGAAGACATTGGATCCTCCAGTGAGGATAATGGAAGCATGTTTGTTTTAGGATCTTCAAAAGGTGTAGAGCACTCTCCTATGGCCACTTTGGGTTTAGAGTAACACTGAAGGTCTCACCATTTACTGAGCTTCCTAAATAGGGGAGAGCTCTACGATAAGTGGTATCAGAGCACCTAAGATCCTTAGGGTAAAAATATACCATAACCATGGAAGGAGAAGATGAAGGAGGATTGTCATCAAGGATGACCAATGCAGAGATAGTAAGATACCTAAAAGAGAAAAGGACATAGCATGATGATCGAAGAGACACTGAGATGCAACAAATGAAGCAAGAAATGGATAGGCCAAGGGAAGAGCTTCAGAAGAGAAGTAGTGGAAACTCTGTTGATTTTGAAGTAGAGAGTGATGAAAAACCCCTTGAGCAAGAGGAAGAAGAATGTCCTGTAGACCAGAGGCTACTTATGAAGACTCTAAAATCTATGGAGAGGAGAACCATGGATGCCAAACTTGAGTTTCCTACATACAATGGGAAGATGGACCTAGATGCTGCAATGGATTGGGTGGATGCCCTAAATAGTTTCTTTGATTTTGAAGACATCCCTAAGAATCAGAGGGTGAAGATTGCTAAGTCAAAGCTCAAAGGCTCTGCACTCACATGGTGGAACTTCACTCAAGATGATAGGGTGAAGAATGGAAAGAATCCAGTCACCACTTGGAAGAAGATGGTGGCCCTACTTAGGGAAACTTATGTCCCTATAGATTATGAAGTCCAACTTCATAAAAGAAGAATGAGTCTAAGATAGAAAGAGATGGACATATCTAGCTATACCGAAGAATTAGAGATTGCTAAACCAGAATGTGTGAAGCTTGCTCAGTATATGCAAGGCCTAAGAGTCTCAATTCAAGATGAACTTAGTTTTACAAACCTTATCACCGTGAACAAATGCTATCAACTGGCATTAAAAGTTGAAGAAAAGTTCAGAAAGAGGAATGAACAGAGTGGTAGAGGAAAAGCTAAGAATGAAAGAGGTAGAGGAAACTTTAAAGGAAGAGGATAGAACAATAGACCACAAGGAGAATCTAATAAGGAGAATGCCCAAGGAGAAAAAATTTCAAGAGGTGGATATCGAGGTAGAAGAGGAAATGAAAGAGGTAGAAATGGGTAAAGAAATAATGGAAAAATCAAATGTTATAACTGTAATCAGATGGGGCACTACACCAATAGGTGTCTCGACAAACATAAGTAGAATAACCAAGGTGAAAGAAGAGCCAGCCTAGTACAAGAAGATTATGTTGATAGTGTGAGAGAATGTATGGGAGAAGATGGAGTAAGCCTCATGATGAAGATGACTTTGATCCAAGCACCCATTCCGGTGGAACCTCCTCAAAGAAAAAGTCTTTTCAGAACCAATTGTAAGAGCCATGGAAAGGAATGCAAGTTAGTTATTGATTTTGCTTCTATTGAAAATATTTTATAAATAGAAATGGTAGATAAATTAAAATTGGAAAAGATACCCCACTCGAACCCATCCCATGTATCTTGGTTGACAAAAGGGTAGTATACCCTCATAAATGAACAAGCTTGGGTAGATTTCTCTATTAAAGACTAAAAGGATAGAGTCCTTTGTGATGTTGTAGATATGGATGTATGTCACCTTTTGTTAGGATGTCCATGGAAGTATGATCTGCAAGCTAAACATGATGGAGTCACAAACAAATACCAAATTATTCAAAATGGTCACAAATACAATCTGCTCCCTCTCCCTAATCCTCAACAAGAAAAACCAAAAGAATAGTTAGTCATGCTTGTAGTAGAACAAGAGATGATAAGTACTATTCAAGATTCTAAGGTAGGATATGCCCTAGTACTTAAAGCAAAGGAGAAGATAGTGCACAATGAAGTACTGAAGGAAGTAGATAATCTACTGCAGAAGTACAAAGGAATAGTTTTAGGAGACACACCAAATGAACTCCCACCATTGAGGGACATTTTTCACCAAATAGATTTTATCCTAGGTGCTTCCCTACCCAACAAAGCTACTTATAAACTCACTCCTGATCAGAATGTCAAAGTCACCAGATAAGTTGGTGAATTGTTGACTAAAGGACTCATACAAAAGATTCTTAGCCCTTGTGTAGTCCCAAGTGTTTTGGCCCCTAAAAAGGATCACAAATAGAGACTATGCACTAACTCTAGGGAAATAAACAAAATTAAAATCAAATACAGATTCCCTATACCAAGGATTGAAGATCTTCTAGACCAACTTAGAGGGCCATGTTACTTCTAAAAAAATTGACCTTAAATCTGGTTACCATTAGATAAGGATAAGGCCTAGGGATGAGTGGAAAACTGCATTCAAAACCACTGAAGGATTGTATGAATGGCTTGTGATGCCATTTGGCCTTAGCAATGCTCCTAGCACCTTCAAGAGATTAATGAATGAAGTGCTTCAAGATTTCATAGGAAATTTTGTGGTGGTCTATTTAGATGACATCTTAATCTTTAGTGGGACTATAAAGGAACACATGAGATAGTTGGAGCAAGCTCTCCAAAGACTACAAGAGAAGAAGCTATCTATCAATTTAGAAAAGTGTACATTCATGCAACACGAGTTTATATTTATGGGTTTTGTTATCTCAAAGGCAACATTCAAAATGGATCCTAAAAAGGTAGAGGCTATCATTAATTGGCCCATACCAAAGACTCCAGGAGAAGTTAGGAGCTTTCATGGATTGGCTACTTTTTATAGGAAATTTATCAAAAAATTTAGTCACATTTGTGCACCTTTACTTCATACCATCAAGGGTGGTAGAAAAACAAAGTTCCAGTGGACAACACAAACAGATGAATCTTTTAAATACTTTAAGGAGAAAGTAACACAATATCCCATTTTGGTACTACCCACCTTCGACAAATTGTTCACAATGGAGACCGATGCTAGAAATCTAGCCATAGGCGCAGTCCTTAGTTAGGATGGAAGACCAGTGGCTTTCTTCTCTGAAAAAATGAATGAAGCAAAGAAGAAATACAACATGTATGATTTGGAATTGTATGCGATGGTTCAAGCCCTCAAGAAATGGAGGCACTACTTGCTTCCTAAATAATTTAATGTCTTTATAGATAATCATGCCTTGAGTTTTTTGAATAGTCAGGACAAGCTAAGCTGGAGGCATATTAAAAGGGTTGAGCAACTCCAAGCATTCACATTTTCCATAAAACATAAGAATGGAACTTCAAACAAAGTAGTTGATGCTCTCAGTACAAGAGTAATTTTGGTTGGAGAAGTGCAAGTACAAAGCATAGGGACTGATGCCCTCAAACACCTATACAAGGATGATTCATATTTCAGTGATGTCTATCAAGTTTTCTCTACTCTATCAGATTCATATAATACTACTTATTTTGAATATTTATTGTAGAATGGCCTTTTGTTCAAAGGAGGTCAACTTTATATTCCTAAATGCTCCATGAGAGATAATTTGATTAGAGAAAAATGTTGTGGTACACTAGGAGATCACATTGGCATAGCTAAGACACTTGAACTTGTAAGGAGATACTATCATTAGCCTCCATTACTGACTGATGTAAGGAATTTTGTTGAATCATGCACTATTTGTCAAAGGGTTAAAGTAGTTAGGACCAATCAGGGTCTCTATCAACCACTTCCTATTCCAAAAAAGCCATGGGATAGTGTGAGTATGGATTTTGTCTTAGGACTTCTGAGAACTAAATGAGGATTTGATAGTATCTTTGTTATAGTTGACAGATTTAGCAAAATGACACATTTGTTCCTTGTAAAGTTTCTAATGATGCTTCACATATTGCTAACTTATTTTTTAAAGAAGTGGTTAGAATTCATGGATTACCAACATCCACTATCTCTGACAGAGATGTGAAATTCCAAGGGAACTTTTGGAGAACCCTTTGGAAAAAGTTGGGGACAAATCTATCATTCAGTTCCGCATACAATCCACAAATTGATGGGCAAACTAAATTTTTAAATAGATAATTAGGCAACCTTTTAAGGTGTCTAACAAAACAATATGGATAGACTTGGGATGCTATCCTTCCTCAATTAGAATTTTCTTTCAATGATTTAGTAAACCAGACAATAGGGAAGATTCCATTCCAAGTGAATTATGGACTTTGTCCAAGAGGAATTATGGAACTAAGAGAGTTACTGACTGACTTTAAAGTTAGTGGATAGGGAGAAGAACTATCTGCATGGATCAAATAGATTCATGATCAAGTCTGAGATACATTGAGTCAGAATACTGCAAAGTACAAAGAACGTGCAGATAAGAAGAAGATACATGTTACTTTCAAAGTAGGAGATCAAGTATGGGCATACTTGAATAAGGCAAGGCTTCCTAGGGGACATACCAAATTGTAGATGAGGAAGATCAGTCCCTGTCAAATACTTCATAAATTTGGGGATAATGCTTATGAAATTTCTTTACACCCTTCTATTTCTATTTCTCTTATCTCTAAAATTTGTGATCTCACTCCTTTTAAGGGTGATCCAAGATCTAATGAAACTTTGTAGGATACTGAAGACAAATAGGCAAAATGGATAAAGGACTTTCCACTGAGCCAACCTTTACAGTTGGAAAATATTCTTGACTCTAAACTGGTCAAACAAACCAAGAAGACCTACAAAGATTACTTGGTCAAATGGCAGGGGTTACTAGACATTGATGCCACATGGATGAGTGAAGAGTGTATCAAAAAGCATAGAACTTTAGTTCAGAAACTTCTCTCAAGTGGGACTTGAGTTTTTAAAATACGGGAGTATGATGCAGGAGCACTCCCCACTCTTCACAACTTTTAGACTGATAGGTTAACTTTTAATAAGCCAACTTGTAAGACCTAGTCACCCTTAGTGTGGTTATAAACCATGGGTTTTTTACTATGTTCCAAAGGCACATTTAGGATGTTAGGTTTCCTAGGTGTCTTTGTAAGTTGTTTAATAAGCTTAGGCCTATAATCTCATTAGGAGCAAGAATGCAACATTTTGTAAAAGTTGCAAAATAGAAGACATGTTGTTGGCAACTTCTTTGAAAAGTTGCTACCAACCTGTTAAAAAATCGTCCAATGGTCACAACCTTTGAAAAAAGGTTGGATCCATTAAGGAAAGTCTTCATATAGCCCTTTCAAGTGGGTGGAAGATGACGGGTGTTGAACAATAAGGAAACTCTATGTAATTTGTTCATTCAATCAATAAAAGATCCCTATTTTTCTCTAAGTTTTGGATTAGAAACTACACGTGTACAGATCTATACAAAAGTACAAAGAAGAACTTTGATTGATTCGGCACATGTCATGAAATAGTACTCCAATGTGTTTGAATTGAGTTAGTTTGGAGATTGGATTCGAAAGCTAGAAGAATCAATTTTTTTGGGTTTTCAAGAAACCCTCCTGAACCAGGGTTTTGGTAAAAAATGCCCTAACTTGCATTTCCTTTGTTGGAATCCCATGAAAGGTTGGGAAATTTAAATAGGGGAAATTTACTTTAGTTCCTCAAAAGCACAGAAGAAGGGGGATTGTTTGGAGAAGTCTATTTGTAGATTCTAGACCAAGCATCTATATGTGCTTGGTTCAGGAAATGAAGAAGTGAAGTGATAGAAGCACTTTGGGGGTGGATAAAAGCAATCTAAAGGCATAGTGTGATCTCTTTTGGATTACCAAAACCATCACAATCGGTAGCTAACCTTGAAAACCCAACTAGTAAAGTTTTCTTTCATCAACTGAGTTAATTAGCCCTATTAGGACTAGTAGACCAGGAGTTGTTAAGTGTTGTTCTTGGTGTTTAAGATCTTAGGATCTAGAGGTTTATTACAAGTCCAAAAAAGGGTGTCTGAATTGTTTCCATAGATTTTGTGTAAGAATATGGAACTAGAACCCTAGAACCTCACTCGAAAGGCTACAATCTTGGCAAGGTCTAAATTCTTGAACTTGTTGTCTAAATCCACTAGTGTGCGTGGAAATCACTCCCATAGTAGACATTTTTGTGTATGGAACCTTTCCATCCCCTTACCAAATTTTTAGGTTACCATTTAAAATAAAAGTCAGTAAGGCACTTTGCAGTAAGCATTACTGAGTGTCAAGAAATTACTCGGTAAAGCTACCGAGCCCACTCAGTTAACATTGGCACCGAGCACCGACTGATTGTCGACCAAGTATCAAATGAGCATCAGTAGAGCCCAAGGGAGTACACACCGGTTGAAGAAACTAGATCCTCTAGTGAGGATAATGGAAGTATGTTTGTTTTAGGATCTTCAAAAGGTGTAGAGCACTCTCCTATGCCCACTTTGGGTTTAGAGTAACACCGAAGGTCTCACCATTTACCAAGTTGCCTAGATAGGGGAGAGCTCTGCATTTGATAGGGTACTAAGAGGGGAGGGGTGAATCAGTGCCCTCAAAAACTTTTAACTTCAAGCTTAATCAACAAATAGTAGTAAACTCATCTAACCAACCAAATCCATTGTATGCATCATTCTTTCAATCAACATGTAAATATAAATTGCATGGAAAACAAACAATAAATCAAATCACATAACATAATTATTTTGGTTATGCAGAAACCCTTGTTAGAAGGTAAAAATTGCAGTAGGGATGACACCCACAAATTCTTCACTATTGTAGATAATAAAGTTTTCCGGTTAAGGCTACAAGTTATGATCACTTCTGATGATCTTAGCCTATTAGGAGTAACAATTAGATCAGCTAGATCTACCTGGTTACAAGATTTTAACAACACCACTTGAGTGTGTACTCGGTTAGAAGATTTACAACAAGATTGTTAGGTCTACTCCATTAAGAGATTTTGCTAACTCTATTACAATGATAAGAGAATAACAGAAAGTATTTGTAATTGACAACTTAACTTTGTCTGAAATAGATGTATGAAATATCAATATATATCACCTTAATGTGTATATATTGTTCCTCTATACTACTTGGTAGCCTTGATTGAATATCTCTGAATACTACTCAACCTTGTCTGAATACTGATGTCTTAAAGACAACTACTTGCTTCAAGATCTCCTTCTTGTCCTTCACATTTAGATATCAAAACTTCTCAAGACTTCTTTCCAAAATGTCATGAAATACAAATATATGGCATGCTGCTATGATTTCCATCACCGGTTAACCTTCATGACCTAATTAGGTTTTACATCATCTTAGGAAAAACCCTAAGATCTACAGTATATAAAAATAACCTAGATCTAACAATTACATAGAGATCATCATCACATTTAATGATTACATCTACAATAAATGATCCTCGATCTTGGTAAAATGTTTTATGATTCTTTTGTAACCATTTGCATAGATAAATGTGCCAAAACTAATTACTATGTCTTTTCCTGGATTGCTTGGTAAACACTATCAATACTATGTGGTGAATACACTGGTTCTCTGTGTCCAGTCTACTCGGTGTTTACTGACATTCGGTATCGGTATACATTGATTCTCAGTAAAACTGCTCTGGTGCTTAGTTAGAACTATTCCTTTTAGTTCTCAGTACTGCCTTGAGACAACTTGGTATGAAGGCTTATATAGTTAATCGACTAGCATATGTAGCTTGTAGTACTTCCTTTTACTGACTGAATTAGCATAGGTAACGGACTGACCTTCTTTGATACTAATGACAATACTTAATGCTCAAATAGAGATAACAAATACATATCAATTGCATATGAGATTGAAGATGGAAAAGAGTTAAATGGATGTGATTTAGTCAATAGACATATATATGTAGTTGAATTTATGATAATTTTCAAGATAAATGAGTATATTACTATGTGATGCATACACAGAGAGCTTGATGGTTGGATGAGCGATGTGGCATCAAGGAGGGATAATCAATAACATCAAACTTGTGTCCTTAAAGGAGAGATTAGTATTGTACATGTGATTATCTTTGTTGTTTTTTTTGTGATTAGATGTAAGAATGCAAGTAAATTGGTAAGATTCAATATAAACATAAAGGTAAAATAATTCAAGACAAAAGGTTAGGTCTAGGTCTAAGACACATAAAGTAACCAATCACTAAAATTTGAGCTTGAAAGTGATTGAATTGTGTGATAGTTGCCTTAATCTTTATGACTATCATGTAGCCTTAGACTTTGGATGGTGGGCCATAGTTCTCCTCAAATTGTACTATCCAAGATTCAATAATGAAGCATTAGACACATGCAAAAATTGACATATTCTAGGGATTTCTACCTATTCAAAATATAGAACTATACATCTCAGTTTGTACTTTGTTGTTTTTAGCAATCAAACCTATAACCTACACACGCACAAAGAAAGAAAATATTTTGTTGTATAGGGGCTTGCCTATGCAAAACACTATGTAGGAATTAATGAATACTACAAATATGATTGACTAGAAAGTAGAGCTTACCATTTGTAAGGCTAAGGTTAAATCTGTAGTAAAATATTAAATTGAATTGATATTACCTTATACTTAATAATTGTGGTGATGTAATGTTCTTTTGATAAGACGTTCAAGGGTTGATGCAACAACTAAAAATAACAAGACACACAAAAATCAATCATGTAAACACACTTTCATGTATATTGTTGTAGCTTGCTACTTTATAGTACTCATGTTTACAAAAATTTGGTCAATAATGGTTGCTCAAGGATTAGGAGTTTTATTGATAATTATGTTGAATAAAAATGAATTAGGAGTGATTCATTTATATAGGGATCACAAGCTATTTCCTATTTTAGGATGACTTGCAATGGTACTATAAAAATATGAGGATCAAATAACAAATGGTAGGAACCAACAAACTGATGCATTTAAATTTGGGCATGTTTGAAGAGTACTATTGAATTTTTATTACTAATAATATAAATAAAAGTTTGGGAGATAAATATCATAAGCATTTCACACTACTCAAACACATCAAGACAAATGGTATTTTCAACTTATGAATTTACAAAAAAAATGCAAATTAGTTTCAAATATAAACTCAACTATCTCTTTCGAACTTATTTGATTTGAGAAATATTACATTAAATCCAAAGTTAATTTCACTAGTTCTCAAAATATAAAAATGGTTATATTTAAAATAAATTTAATGAATACTTTACTAGGTGCTCTCCTTGTGGAAATAATGCGGGGGCATCTTGGGTTCCTAGTGAATCTTGCAGGAATTTCCTTATGGGTTGTTGTTCCTAGTTATCAGTAGTTTTCAAAGACTCTATGTGGAATCAAATAATAGAGATCTTTGGAGTCTACGATGAAAAGGGTTTGTTCCATGGTGTTCATAGAGGCTATGTCTATGATCATACCTCTTAAGGTAGTGTGTATTATGAAATTTGGCATGTTTTGTGTTGATTGGTCATGTTCTTCATGTCACTAGTTCAGTTGTGATCACCGATTGATTGTTGAGGATTACGGTGGAGGATTTTGATCAATGGAGCTGAATGGCATGGATATTGAGGTGGACCTATGTGTAGCCAACTTGGTGGTTAGATGATTCCTAATGAAATAGTTAAATTTCTTAATTATTTGGGATCTAAGCCAACTTGGTCTATTACATTTATCTTGGGATATGTAACATCTTGAATGCTAACCTATGATGGCTAGTGTGTATAAATTTAGGGCTTAAAATTTTAATAGGGGAGCCTCTACATGTTTTTAGGTTAGTAGAGGGCTGAGAGACAATAGATCTTGGGATTAATAGATTAAAATGGGGATCTGATTATGATTTCTTTGTATAAGGTCATAATAAGGAAGGCCTTACATTGTGACATGTTTAATGTAATTGGATGTTTCCTGATAATAAAGTTGTTGTTTGGTCATATCTTGTTGTCTTCTATGTTCTTTCTATTATTTTGAGATCCTCCACTTGAATTTTCAATAATCTTTATAGTAAAATCAAATAACCCATTGATGAAAATGTGTCTTCTATTTGCATGGTTCTACAAGGAAATACACCTTAATATTTAAGTTCAATTAAGAACTTCTAGGATTCCTCACATTTATGGATACCATTTTATAAGTGTTAGAAAATATTTTGGGCCAAATGTATTCTCTACTAAGAACCTTATGGGATGTAGTATTAGCAATGAAATTCCCACCACAAAATTTATTAAACAAGAAGAAAGTTTATGATGATTTAAGAGAGATGAAAACCATGTCACAAACTACTAATGAGGAAGGTTCATTGAAACTACAAATTATAGGAAATAGATTGAATTTGATGAGATATGGGTAGGAAGAAATTGGAAAAAATAAGTAGAAAGGCTCAAGGTTTTGAGATTTAAGTTTTATGTATATTTGGAACTTTGGGATGGTTTCACTACCTAAGACATTAGGAGAACTAGGGAACAAGGGATGATATTTGCATATGATAATTTAACCTAAAATTCTATGGATTGAGATGGAGGATAGATTTTAGGATTAAATAAGAAAATGGGGATGGGGATTGGTGAATTAGAGAAATGAGGTTTTAGGGAACACCAAAACAATTACACTTACTGCAAGGAATTCTTAAATTGTTAAAAATTAAGGGTTTAAAAAAGGAAAGGTAATGGGAAAAGTGGAGGGATGTGTGATGGGGATCAAGGAGGGATTGAAGAATAGGAAAAATGGGATAAAATGATCAAAGAATTTTGAAGTTCTAGAAAAGTATAGCATTTTAGTTAAATGAATAGAAGGGGAAAAGGAGGCTAGGGCTTATATTTTCAAAGGAACTTACAACCTCAAAACTTTGTACAAATGTGTCCAGTCCCTTTCTAGAGGTTCAAAATCTTATAGGGAAGGTAAAACAACCTAAAAGGATAAAAAATACATGACAATTCTTATATTTTCCACACTACTACTAATTGTACAATGATGAATTTTATCCATGAATGATTATATAACCTTAAAAGTACTACAAACCAAATCAAATACATTATCTTACCTTATAGGGTTTGAGGAACTAGAAAATATGACCTTAAAAGTACCATAGACCAAATAAAATACATTATTTTCCTTAAGGCTCTTTTTTATTTGAAAGTGAGTAACTAATTTTTTTCATTTAATAGTAGATAATATTGCAGATGAAAAGAAAGACAATAGAAACAAACCTCGCTATTCATACCTTATTAGAGTCTAATGAGTATTTATTTTGCATTAATGTCATTGTTAGAAAAATTGAATTTGTGCTTTTAAGATTTTTTTATTTTTATTTTTTTATCCACTAATGTTTTAGGAGTATAGATCAAAGCTAGGGTTTCTTCTTTTGTGTTCTTTTCTTTTTATTTGTATTTTTTATTGTGTAGCGAAGTGTATTTGGATATTTTTTTTAATAATAGTAGTATTAATGCTCATTAGATTAGGGTTTTGGTCCACTAGATGGTGGGAGTTCAAATTCTTCACCTTCCTAATTTAATGATATTCTACTCCATACCATCTATCTCCAGCCTCACAAGTTCCTCAGCTACTACATATAGTAAATCTCATGCATCAGTGTTCTTTGTTGGGGGAGTAGAGGGAGACTATGAGACCCTTGAAGGCCCTTGGAGGCCCTTTTAAGCTCACTATGGGAAAACTACCTACTGCCGATAAGTTTGATTGTGGAGACCTAGTCATTGTATTGGACAAGTAAAGATTTGTAGATCTCAGGGCCATAATAATAATTACACTCAATGGATCATAGAGCACTCCTCACCATGATCTAATGCAGAAAAGGCCTTAGGAAAGTATATCATATCAAACATCATGGGGTTTCTCATACAGAACTAATGAATTGACCTATAACTAGGCACTTGGGTTCCATATTACAAGGAAAGCCTGGGATATGCTTTTTCAAGATAATCTTAATCACAATAGGGAGCTAAGTAATTCTCAAGATGATAATAGGAGAATTATAGAATTATTCTATACAAATGATGGATTGAAATTGAGAGTGGTTTGGATGATAAGCTCATTGAACGTAGTGTTTGTGAGGCACTCTCTTTTGTAACAGATCATTTTAGATCATCCCAACCTTTAGAGTCTAGTGCTTACTTATGCAGATGGGAAAGGAATGTCATGCATGGGGAAAGAGAATCTTAGGGAGTTTAGGGACAAGCCTCTAGTGGCTTAAACTACTACTAATTGGACATAGGTCACAACCTTGAACATGAATCTCTTGTATGTTACATATCTAGATCTTTCAATTGGATGTAGGATGGAGGGGGTAACACTTATTTCCATGAGACCTAGTGATCAATTGATAAGGAAAGAGATAGAATCCTTTGTGGAAATGACATTTGATGAACCATTTATTCTAGGTAGAGATATCATGAATGAAGCAATAAAATAATTTGAATTTTTATATCTAATAAAATTGTAGAAGATATTTTAATTGATACATGTTTATAATATTTACATAATATACAATATCAAAATAATTTGATTTTCTTTTTATTATGGAAAAATTAGGTTTTGAAGGGACCCAAAACCATTTACATTACAATAACATAGGATATATCTATTTAGTCCCACTACATGAGACCAACTAGAGAAAAAAGATGAGTAAGAATAGAAAAGACAGACAGATCCTACTCCAACCCAACAACAGACCAAAAAAAAGATAGCACAAGATAGATTATAGCTAAAAGAAACACAAGGCTAGCCCAAATTTCTAAGGGTGTTAGTGACCTCCTCTTCCATTTTTTCCATCCTTTGAGAAACTTATTTTTAGATTAGAAATGTATTGAGGTACAATAGAGATTTTCTTTTTAGTGATGGCTCTCATCCTCTTACTTGGACCAACAAATTCCTCATAGTCAACTTCCTTTTCCTTCTCAAGGTCAACAAAGGAATTATCCCTATGGAATTTCTCAAGGCAACCTGCAAGAATCTTAATATTATCAACTAAAGAATTAACCACCTTATGACTCTGATCCATAATTTTATACAAAGTAGAATCACACTTGGCATTCCTTGGGTTCATATCTTTAATCTTTTCATCAAAAATATCCCTAGTTATCTCAATTGTCTCCAAATTCTTAGCTAAATAATTTGAGACCACGCCCTTATTTTTTTTCTATCTAGGGAGAAAATATAAAAGGGTCAGGGGAAGTCATCTTTGGATTTGTAGGCATAATATAAATCACATGTTCTCCAGCCTCCTTACTCTACATTTCCTCAAACATTGAAGAAAGAGCATGATACTTAAATAAGAAAATGTATTTTTTTCTCCTGGAAGACCCACCTAGTAATCCAAAAAAAATCACAAAGTTATTCTTATAAGTCTCCAGAAAACCCAAGTCAAATCTCCATCTTGGCATCAAGATATTGAGGATCAACCCCCTCAGAGGTTTCATCCTTCTCATTCATAGATTGAGTCTTCTTAGACCCATACAGAGGGAGGGAGCCATCATTCTCCTCAGAGCTTCCATAATCCATAAGAGTAGGACCTTTATCCTACCATTCCTCCTTGTAAGCATAACTTTTCCCTTCAAAAGTAGCAGACCCTTTTTTAAGCTGGAAACAAGGGTCGGGGAAATAACATCTTGCTTACCAGAGCCCCTCTCTTTCACTACATCATCAATCTATTTACTGATTCTTCCAAAGGGAAATTTTTTGGCTAGGGGGGTAGAATCCACATCATTATCCATCAACCCTTTACAATGGTGTAGGAGCACACCTAGGCTAACCTCCATTTCTTAGCTATTTTGGCTTGTACTTGACTCTAGCCAAGTCAAGAAGTTAGATTAGTTGTTTTAAGACTTTAGAAGGTCATTTGCAAATGTAGGCTAAGTGAATTAGTCACTAGGACTAAGGTCACACAAATAGCCAATGTTAGTAGTTTATTCAATTTCTTAGTGCTAGGAGCTTAGTATGAGGTTAGAGTCTTAAATGTGTTCTAAACACATTTAGTTGTTGTAAAGATGCCAAAAGGTCATTAATGGCCTTAGATCCTTGAAATGGTGGAGGTTAAGAGTCCTAAGAAATAGGATTAAGGGATATGTGCAAGTTGCCAAATGTTGTGAAGAAGTTGTCATGACAACATTTGCAATTATTGTAAATGTTGCATGCTACTCGGTTAACTTTGGATTCCCATAAGAATAGGAGTGGGGAATCAACAAACGGGCCCTAAAAAAACATGCAGTTGGCATCTAATGCTATCTAAGGCTTGAATCTTGAAGTGAGTAAGGCATTGTAATAGTTTGAAGTTTTGTTAATAGAGCTCTGCAACAAGATTACCAGGAAATTCCCAAGACTATGTGTTGACAGTCATATCTTATGGATTGAAAGACCAAATCTAATAGTTGTTTTGTGTTCTATAGATAGTTTTAAGAATTTTTCATTTGATAAGCAGAGAGTTTTTAGTAGGTTTAGGGCATCAGTTAAAGTAGATTTTTTTAGGTACTCGAAGCTTGTGGCATAAATCAAAACCTACGAGCCCTTTTCCTCATTTCTCCTCACATTTTAAGTTTGATAAATGGCTCTAGAAATCATATACATGATATTTTCAGGTACCTGATTGCACCAACAAAAAATTCAACTCTGTAGTTGATCTGATAAGTAAATTCTTGCTATATCTTGATTAATTTATTTCATTTTCATGTTAAATATAGTTTTTTTGGTTAAAATAGGGTTTTGCATTTATTTTTGAAATAATATATGAAATCAAATTGAAATTTATATTTGTTTTTTATTTAATCAGGCATGGCTGACAACAATGAATAAAATAACCCTCTCGCACCAAATAACGATCCCCAAAATAATCCCCCATCTCAAAACCCTCAATCTTTAGAAGATTTGATACAAGATAATTTGAACATAATACTAGGTTTCCAAAACACATATCAGAATATACCTACATTAGGTCCCATGCTTTCCACCCTAAATACTATTGTTTAAAACATTAACACACTCACACGACAACATAATGCTACTCTTCATTAGCGTAATGATATGCATGCCCAATTTGATGATAGGATTGACCATGATGGGATTGCAGCCCTTAATATAAGTAAGGAAGATATAGCTTCCCTTTTTGTTAATCCTAAAATTGGATTAAAATCTTACCCCAAAAAGCCCAAATTATCAATAAAATGGTGCACAAATGAAGCAATGCGCACACACTTTTGGGATCAGTGGTGGATGGTTTTTGATAAACCACCACATAGCAATTTGGAGCTCCCTTTCTATTTCATAAAAAAATTGTATGTTGAGTTTGTGCTTGGTCACAATGTTAATTATTGGAGCATGAGGCCCAACATGGGCATAGGTGGAGGAGCTCCTCAGACTAGGCCACTATCTTTTTCCACCCCACTGATGTCGGACCCCCTCCTCTAGTGCAGTTCTACACTCAAAATGTGCACTTCTCTAAGCCATTGATTCCAAGAGCATCCATGAATTGGAAGACTTGAAAAGCGACCTAGAGCTCCCTAGGCATGGAGCGCAAGGGTGTGAAGAGGGCTCTCAACTAGAAATATTGAGCATGCAACCTTGCTAGTAAACCATGCAATGGGAGATTCAAAGAGACAAGGGCAAGAATGCCAATATCTTCAAGAATCAAAATGAGAAATGCAATGCAAGATATGCTAGAATGAGGATGCAAATATGCAACTAAACTATTAAAATAAGAGTGTTACAAGCCATTACTAATTAAGCTAGGTGAGCTAAGCTAGAGCATGAAAAGAAACTAAACTAAGAATGCTATGAAAAGATTAAACTACAATGCAAGTGTGAAGGCTAGAATGCAACAAGCTCTCCAAAGCTCCAATGTCACCAAGAAAACCTGCAACACAACATAAGCATAAAGAGTGGATCCTAGAATGAGAAAAGAGCTCTCCTTTTTAAAGATAAATGGACCATGGAGATTAAGAGGCAAAAGATTTGATCAAGGGTGGAGTTTGAAAGTGGGAGAAATCCTTGTGCACAAGTCTCCTCCAATGAGAAAGAAGTGTTGACTTTTGTGCCTTATGTGAGACAAAAAAAGTCTTTTCTTTTTATTTATAAAATAGGATAATGCTTTATTTGTGCAACTTAGGATAAGAGGTAAGTGGGGGATTTTTATTTAATAAAAGGGGAGGGAATTCCTTTTAATTAAATAAAGATAGGATAAGATGGTTAATCTGTAGACTATAATCAAATAAATGATAGAATTAGGGTTTGATCAAGAATAAGTAATTGATAAATTTAGCAAATAATGATAGAAAGGGACTAATAGTCTAGGTGACCATTTTTGGGTGATTATATTTTCCCCTCTTTGACTAATGTGTGATCTATCTGGGAACACATTACGTCAAAGAATAGATTAGCCAAGAAGGCAATAGATAGAGATCTGACTCCAAAGAATGAAGTGCAGAGAGATAGAAATCCTGCATGGTCAGCCTGGTAGCGATAGTACTGAACACTTAGGAAAGAGATGGACATTATCAGGACTCAAGATGAGAACTAACATGTCAAGCGCAATAGATCAATAGATAGATCAAAGAAAATGGAATGGTCAAGCATATGCTCTAGAGAATAACTAATAGGATATGTCTGCCCCCTCAAGATTGAAATCAAAATGAGGTAGAGGAAATGCAGAGGCAACATGATCAAATCACCAAAAATCATAATCGAAGAGGAAAGATAAAAGAATAACCATCAAGTAGTGAAAATATGCCCTAGTGTGACTAGGTTTTACTGAGAAAGATGAAGTGAAGGAAATGAATGAAAGATAAGAAGGTTTAGAGAGATGGAGATGAAGAAATGAAAATGCCCCAACGAAGATCAAAGGATCAAGCCTCAAATGGTCACCCAACTGCGCAGAAGAAGGAGAAATTTGAAATGCAATTTTGACCATCAAGATGAACTCAAATCTTTATTTTGATCCTGAAAATGGATCCAGGACATCAAAATTAGCCAGGGGTGTAATTTTTGCAAAATTCTGACGTGTTTTGAAAATTGAGTCAAAAAGTCAAAATGTTATATAAGGGGTAAAAAGGTCATTTTCAAATTCATTTGTCTTATGTGAGTTTGGAGAACTTTGAGAGATTCAAGAGAGATTATGGCTCAATAGGTAGTGATTCCTATCCACACACATCGATTCGAGCATGGTTGATTGCACAACCAGCCTCCTCAGTATGGTGCCCTGGTAAGTTTTCATAAAAACTAGCCATTTGAGTCATTTATTGCATTTAAAGCACATTTTTTAGATTTTCAAATTATTCTTTAGCGATAGATTGTGCGATACTTTTAAAGTATCATAGAAATGTTATATACTGTATCATGCAATACTTTGTGGGGTCACAAAGTGTCAGACGGCCATTCAGGAAAGTATCATGCAATCCTAGATGAAATGTCATGCGACAAGGTGTGAGCTATCGCATAAAGCAAAAGTATCGCATTGCTTTACAACAAAGTATTGCATGATACAATATCAAAAAATAGTATCACACCAGTATCATATGAAATATCGTATAACTTTAATTTGAGCAATATAACATGGGTATAGATAATTTTTGCATTTGATATTGCTTGGACTATTTTTTAGACATCCATCATGACATGTTCTAACATCTGGCCTGCAGGTTTATGGCTTGCAGGAGGTTCTACCATTGCTTATTATCAAAGCACCGAGGGTGGTTAGGCTACATTGTGTCCGGGATCTAGAAGTTTGATCAAGGGTGGAGTTTGAAAGTGGGAGAAATCCTTGTGCACAAGTCTCCTCCAATGAGAAATAAGTGTTGACTTTTGTGTCTCATGTGAAACAAAAAAAAGACTTTTCTTTTTATTTATAAAATAGGAATAATGCTTTATTTGTGCAACTTAGGATAAGAGGTAAGTGGGGGCTTTTTATTTAATAAAAGGGGAGGGAATTCCTTTTAATTAAATAAAGACTGAGGATAAGATGGTTAATCCATAGAATATAATTGAATAAATGATAGAATTAGGGTTTGATCAAGAATAAGAAATTGATGAATTTAGCAAATAATGCTAGAAAGGGGCTAATAGTCTAGGTGACCATTTTTGGGTGATTACAGTAGCATCCTGATATCATTGCAGAGGCTGCCTCGTAGAGTATTAGGGCCATTCATTTGATGAGTGATTAGTTGATCATGCAGACCAGGTCATTATTGCCTCCTGGTGTGGATGATGCTGGCACATCGACATCTAGCTAGAGTTCACATGTATGCATGCCTCATATTTGCATTATATGCAATAATATGTGCCTCAGACTGCTTAATGATGTTGATACATATCAGTATGTTATTGATGAGGAGGATACATAAGACACAACTACTGAGGCTACAACACCTCATGGAGCATCTACGTCTCATGAGAGTGCTCAAGAGGGGTACATAGAGCCATGGACTCATGTTGATATGGTAAGAGTAAACATTATAAATAAATTTGTCACATGACTTATTTAATTTAAAAATAGTTTATTTATTTAGATTAGTTTTAATGATTGCATGCACTTATGTATATATATTTTTCCATTTATGTTCAGTCGATGATAGAGGAAGATTTGAGACAAATGGATGACTCGATACTTTTGGCCATTTCATTTGGCCTTGACGCCTATACGATATATTAAAAATTATGTACCCATTAGTTTTTTTATAACATTTGTTGTACATGCTTAAATCTCTATTAATTAGAGCAATAAAATTCATACATTTACTAATATATTGTCATCTTATTGTACTCTTGTAGGCTACTGCTGATGTTAGGGGGGGCATGAGAGGGTTCCTTCATGTGCCGACAAAGGAAAGGTAATTAATTGTTTAAGATTAATTATATGTGCATATGTATGCCACTTGTGTGTAGTAATATATATTTTACTTGCACTTTATTGTATAGGATGTGGCTCTTGATGATGTCCCGACACAGGTTCAAGAGCCTAGGCTGAGAGGCATCTCAATTCAGAGTGATAGCCTGATTGTACATAGACTTTTACATATTGTTATTTGTATTTTGTAACCAAGGTTGTTATGTTGAAGTACATTTATATATAATTGACAATATTTTTACTCTCGTAGGTTACTCCGAGTGTGAGGGAGGGCCCACAAGAATCTTTCATATCTTTGTTGACCCAGCCCACTATTCCAAAGGAGAGATCATCGAATGTAAGTTTTAATTTTAGTTCAATCAATTTGTAATTTTATTATGCTATCATCCTATTTTGTAGATTTGTTACTCTATGTTGCACCACTCTACTAATCTCATTATTACAAATATATATTTATAGGTCAGACTTGGTTATGGTGGTATTGTCCCTTCACTACCAAAGACTTATGTTAGGACACCTAATCATGGTAGGTGACTGAGAGGCTAGCTACAGATGTTTGTATTCAGTTATAATTTTAATTAAATTAGTGTTTGAATTATGAATTATATATATATGTACAAATCATATAAATGAGGCAATCTAACTTGGGTTTGAACTCATTTTTGATGCAGGATCAATCACAGCCAAACACTTCTTCAAAGAGGCTAAATTTTGATGATCCCTCTACAACATAGGATGTAGTTTTAGTTTTGTGGTCATTTAGAGATGCCACTTGTCACATTTTGAGATGGCATAAATGCCACATTGTACACCTTGAAACATTGATTTTGTAGACATTTTGAAATGGCATGTGCCATATTTGTACATGGAGATACTTTCGATACATTTGATACTTTCTATATATAGAACATGTTCATTTTTATGTTATATTTGCATCATCTTTTATATACATATTTATTATTCATGCTTATGGAATTGAATGGTGAAGTTATATCTTGACTATGATTATCATTATGATTTAAATTATATCTTTTTGAAGTTATATGTCAATTTATTTGAATTTTTTATAATAGATGTAATAAATTACCCTGATGTAATAATTTATGCAGGTTTAATAAATTAATAGATGCAATGGATTTGTTGTCCTCAATCACATACCTTGGGTCACTTGGGTTGAGCATGGTCATGAGCATTTCAGTGACTCCATGGATGGAAGGGGGTTGTCATTAGCATTAATCTAGCCAACCATAGCCAATGGAGCAGACGGTTTGATGCCAGGATGGACGGTTTGAAAGATACACTGTAGAGCTACTTTCAACTGATCCTCACTCCAAGTTTTGGCATCGACTGAGATTGCCTTTCCAAATGCAAATGAAGTTGAATCACCCAAAATTGAGAGAGGTTATTGTAAACCTCACAAACATGATTGCATAGCCTCTAATGGTTTATTGATACCTTTCACGATGTCCAAGATATGAGCTTTGGAAGATCACCACCCAATCATGCTTAGTGCACCTTGGGGTCACTTGGGTCGAGCGTGGTCATGAGCATTCCAGTGACTTCGTAGGTGGAAGAAGGTTGTAGAATCACCCAAAATTGAGAGAGGTTATTGTAGACCTCAAAAAAATGATCTCGTAGCCCCTAGCAATTTTTTGATACCTCTCACGAGGTCTAAGATACGAGCCTTGAAATATTGTTTCCCAATCATGCTTAGTGCACCTTGGGGTCACTTGGGTCAAGCGTGGTTGTGAGCATTCCAGTGTTTCTGTGGGTGGAAGGGGGTTGTTACTAGAATTAATCTAGCTAACTGGAGCTGATGGAGCAAACGGTTCGATGCCAAGAGGGATAGTTTGAAAGAAACACTACAGACCTACTTTCAACTGACCCTCACTACAAGTTTTGGCATCCACTGAGATCACCTTGCCAAATTCAAATGAAGTCAAATCACCTAAAATTGAGAGGGATTATTGTATTCCTCAGAAACAAAACCCCATAGCCCTGACAGTTTGTTGATACCTCTCACGAGGTCTGAGATATGAGCCTCAGAAGATCATTTCCCAATCATGCTTAGTGCACCTTGGGGTCACTTGTGTCAAGCGTATTCACAATCATTCCAGTGACTCTGTGTGTAGAATAGGGTTGTCACTTGTGTTAATCTAGTGAACCAAAGCCCATGGAGTAGATGGTTTGATGCTAGGATGGACGGTTTGAAAGATACACTATAGAGCTACTTTCAACTGACCCTCACTGCAAGTTTTGGCATCGACTGAGATCGCCTTGCCAAATTCAAATGAAGTCAAACTGCCCAAAACCAAGAGAGGTTATTGTAGACCTCAAAAACATGATCTCGTAGCCCCTAATGATTTGTCAATACCTCTCACGAGGTCAAAGATAGGAGCCTCAAAAGATCGCTTCCCAATCATGCTTAGTGCACCTTAGGGCCACTTGGGTTGAGCATGGTCATGAGCGTTCCAATGACTCCGTTGGAAGAATGGGGTTGTCATTGGCATTTACTCAGCCAACTGGAGCCAATGGAGTAGATGTTTTGATGTCAGGAAAGATAGTTTGAAAGATACAATACAAAGCTACTTTTAATAGACCCTCACTGCAAGTTTTGGCATCGACAATGATCGCCTTGCCAAATTCAAACGAAGTTGAATCGCCCAAAACTGAAAGAGGTTATTGTAGGCCTCAAAATCACAATCACATAAACCCTAATCATTTGTCAATACCTCTCATGAGGTCTGAGATACAAGCATTAGAAGATCATTGCCTAATCATTCTTAGTGCACCTTGGGGTCACTTGGCTCGAGCGTGGTTGTGAGTGTTCCAGTGACTCCATGGGTAGAATGGGGTTGTCATTAGCATTTACCTGGCCAACTGGAGTTGATGGAGTAGATGGTTTGATGCCAAGATGGACAGTTTGAAAGATACACTATAGAGCTACTTTCAACTAACCCTCACTACAAGTTTTGGCATCGACTGAGATCATCTTACCAAATGCAAACAAAGTCGAATCACCCAAAATTAAGAGAGGTTATTGTAGGCCTCAGAATCATGATCTTGTATCCCCTAATGGTTTGTTAAAACCTATCACAAGGTCTGAGATATGAGCATCAGAACATCTCTGCCTAATCGTGCTTAGTGCACCTTGGGGTCACTTGGGTCGAGCGTGGTTGCAAGCATTCCAGTGACTCTGTGGGTGGAATGGGGTTGTCATAGGAATTTACCTGACCAATTGGAGCTCATGGAGAAGATTGTTCAATGCCAGGATAGATGCTTTGAAAGATACACTATAGAGATACTTTCAACTAACCCTTACTGCAAGTTTTGGCATCGACTGAGATTGCCTTGCCAAATGCAAACAAAGTCAAATCACCCAAAACTAAGAGAGGTTATTGTAGGCCTCAAAATCACAATCTTGTAGACCTTAATATTTTTTGATACCTCTCATGAGGTCTGAGATACGAGTCTCAAAAGATCTGTGCCTATCATGTTTAGTGCACCTTGGGGTCACTTGGGTCAAGCACGGTTGTGAGTGTTCCAGTGACTTTGTGGGTGGAAGGAGGTTGTCACTGGCATTTACCCAGCCAATTAGAGCTGATGGAGTAGATGGTTTGATGCCAGGACTGATGGTTTGAAAGATACACTGTAGAGCTACTTTCAACTGACCCTCACTGCAAGTTTTGGCATCGATTGAGATCACCTTGCCAAATGCAAATGAAGTTGAATCACCTAAAACTGAGAGAGGTTATTGTAGGCCTCAGAATAATGATCCCATAGCCCCTAACATTTTTTTGATACCTCTCACAAGGTTTGAGATACAAGCCTCGGAAGATCACTTCCTAATCATGCTTAGTGCACCTTGGGGTCACTTAGGTCAAGCGTGGTGGCGAGCGTTCCAGTGACTCAATGGGTGGAATGGGGTTGTCACTGGTGTTTATCTAGCCAACTAAAGCTGATGGAGTAGATGGTTTGTTGCCAGGATGAATGGTTCAAAAGATACACTTCAGAGCTACTTTCAACTAACCCTCACTGCAAGTTTTCGCATCTACTAAGATCACCCTGCCAAATGCAATTGAAGTTGAATCACCCAAAACTGAGAGAGGTTATTGTAGGCCTCAAAATGAAAATCTTGTAGCCCTTGATGGTTTTTCGATACCTCTCATGAGGTCTAAGAAATGAGCTTCGAAAGATCATTGCCTAATCATGCTTAGTGCACCTTGGGGTCACTTGCGTCAAGCGTGGTTGCGAGCATTCCAGTGACTTCGTGGGTGGAATGGGGTTGTCACTAGCATTTACCCAGCCAACTAGAGCCAATGGAGTAGATGGTTCAATGCCAGGATGGACGATTCGAAAGATACACTTTAGAGCTACTTTCAACTGACCCTCACTGTAAGTTTTGGCATCGATTGAGATCACCTTGCCAAATTCAAACGAAGTTGAATCGCCAAAAATTGAGAGAGGTTATTGTATCCCTTGGAAAAAAAATCTCATATCCCATGATGGTTTTTCAATACCTCTCATGATGTCTGAGATACAAGCCTCAGAAGATAGTTTCCTAATCGTGCTTAGTGCACCTTGGGGTCACTGGGGTCGACCGTGGTTGTGAGTGTTCCAGTGACTCCATGGGAAGAACAGGGTTGTCACTAGTGTTTACCCAACCAACTAGAGCTGATGGAGTAGATGGTTCAATGCCAGGAGGGATGATTTGAAATATACACTATAGAGCTACTTTCAACTAACCCTCACTGCAAGTTTTGGCATCGACTGAGATCACCTTGCCAAATGCAAACAAAGTCAAATCACCCAAAACTGAGAGAGGTTATTGTAGGCCTCAAAATCATGATCTCGTATCCCTTGATGGTTTGTCAATACCTCTCATGAGGTTTGAGATATGAGAATCAGAAGATAGCTACCTAATTGTGCTTAGCGCACCTTGGGGTCACTTGGGTTGAGCGTGGTTACGAGCATTCTAGTGACTCCGTGCACGGAATGGGGTTTTCACTAGCATTTACAATGTCATGAAAGTGAACCACCAACTTATAGTCCACACCATTTTTAGTAACAAAAAAGGTAACCCTTTTAGTCTCTTGTGCAAACTTAGAAAGCATGTCACTTGCAGACCATAAAACACATGATGCATTATGGTACATTGGGCAGCCTGTAAGCAATTGTGTTTTATAGACTGAGTAAGTAGTCCTTGGGAACATGTCCTTGTCTATAGTGGAAACAATTAGGTTTTCATTCTAAAACAAGAGAAGACCCAAATGGGAAAGCATGCACACTTCTTTTCTTAACCCAATGCTCTCAAATTGTACCTTACCAAATCCTCTTGACCTCCTATTCATTATGTCTGTCTTAATCTCATAGCAAAAAACACTTCCCTTACCTATAATACCCTCCAAGTACTCCACCGGTTCCGTTGCAATGACTATTAGTGGTATGTTTGAAATTTGAACTTTGAAACTAATCATGATTAAGTCAGTCAGCACTCTACTAAAATTCAATTATTTTTAATATTGTTTAAAATGAACTTTCAAAGCATCAAAGATTGTTTGAAATGATAAAAAATAATAGCCTTAAAGCATTAGAAACAACAATCAAACATGTAAGAATTCAAACCATGCAAATGACATAAGTAAATGACATGTAAGATCCCTTGTTGGCACTATTGGCCACCCATACATGATTTTGGTCATAAGTCCTTATCAAGACTTCTAGGACATTTAACCTTTAAATCAAATTGATTGTTACAAATTTCCATTATAGGCTTAAAAATATCTCAATTAACCATTAAGGATCCTTTTCTCCTATCTTTGATTGGATCCATGGTGACTATAGGTGTCTTCATAGGTGCTCCTGCACAAGTTACAATCCACATACAAAACCAAGTTTATTGACTCAAAATACAATCTAAGAAAGGTGAAATTAATGTATTGAAATTAAGCTTAACGAACTTAGAAAATAATGCACTAAGTCAACTTATTACCTAATCGGGTGTTCCTAAAGGGTCATTTCTTTGCTTCAGAGTCTCCAATAGTGCTTCATGATCAGCAGTACTAATAGTCCAAAGTTCTTTTGTCTTTGGTCTTCCTTGATGCTTTGACAACTTCACATTTGTTGCTATAACAAGGTGTGAATACATGAGAATAGTTTTGTGCTTCTCATAGTCTTCAAATGTAGGAATTCCATTCTTTCTAATCATGTATGTTTGCAGCCATGTTCCCTCAACAACAACTGAACCAATAGGATATGTGAACCCATCACCATCTGTCATCAATTGTACAAGCTTTTGTTTACCTCATACACAATGTGCTAACCAATAATCTAACCTCTCATCATTCCCCTATGGTGCAACCAATGCAAAAACATCTCCTAGCTGTAGAAGATTTGAAAGATGGCCATACTCAACTGAAGTGTCCATGTCATCATTTCTTATAGAGAGTGTCAATGATAAAGCAGTTAGATACTATGGAATCCATGTATCCACCCACTCACTTGACTCACAATGATCCAAATCATGCTGAAAACACATGGGGCAAAAACAAGCCAACTCTCATCTCCAAATGGTCCATGTACTACTATTGGAGCTTCAGAATGAATGCATTTTTTGAGAGTCTGGCACTGCTTGACAATCCAATCTATCTCCTATAGTTCCCTCCTCAACCAACCAAAATAATCTATGCACTATAGAATCAAGAGTCCCCCTATGACAATGCTAAAGTACACCAATCAATAATAGAATGAGCATCAAGAAGTACAGCACCTAAAATCCTCAATTGCTCCTTAAATAGAGCTCTCTTCACACATGCACCTGCTCCATCATGCTCCCCTTTCCCATGCCCTAACTCTAAAAAACTCCAAATATGAGGTACACCTCTCTCCACATGCATTCTACACGACCAATAAAACATTCTAGCATTCTTAAATTGACCGGTGCAATTATCCGACCAAATGAGATGCCTATCCATAGCAATACCATTTTCCTGCAACAAGTCAAAATAGTTCTAGAAACAATGTTGAACAAACTCATGAGAGTGAGACCTATCATCGCCCATATTAAAATGGTACTCTCTAATTATTTTTTTCTCATCTATTATGCTATCAAGGGAATGTCTATATGTGATGTGTACATTAATAGCAACCTGAATGGAATTGTAATATTGATCTTGAGTCTCCTTTTGGGGCTACAATGTATAGTTCTCCACAAACTCTACAAAAAATATAATAGTTCCAATGGGGAAAGTGTCCTTACATGTCCTGAATTATTGATCCAACCATTGAGACCTGTGACTATGCCTTGCATACTTGTAAAAAATATTTGTCTTGAAATCTGAGATAAAATCAGCAACATTGTATTCTTTTGCAACTAACTCACATCTAGATCCTTCACCTCCACTCTTCAATGTATATTTCATTGTTTCATATACCTTTTTTTGGATGAGTGTCTTTCCAAAATTGTGTTTCAAACCCTCATGAAAACATGTCCTATACGTGGACAAGCCACCACATTCTGAGCACTTTGCATTTAAGCAATCTTTTTTATAAAATAAACAACCATCATCTCTTTGACATAAAAATTGATCTAGAAAGTCTCTTGATGATTTGGGAAGACCACTTGCACCATAATCCTCTATCATTTCATTAGTATGAAAAGTAGAACAAATGGACTGTAATAATTCATGATGCATTGAAAACTCAACATGATATTTAAAACAACATGTATTCCGAATCTTAAGGGGTACACAATAAAATGGCTTCACAAATTCAAAAGACCTTTGTAATATTTTCAATGTTGGATGTGTCTCACAAAAAATTTTATACAACATTGTTTGACTTACCTCCACATAATGTTTAGGATGTGGAGTGCGGTCTTGATTGCCAACTCTCAACTTCAAGACATCCTTCACATTTGGTGACACTCTTGAGTTAGCATCCCAAAATTGTTGAATTTCATCCTTGACAACATATGTTAGCTTCTTATCAAAACATGGAAGTCTCCCACCATAAGCCCATGTATTAATTTGAAGTAGATCATCAAGTCTTTCTCTTCTTGCAAGTGCTCTACCCAGAGTTTTATGGTCTATATTGAAGTCAACACAAGTTTGTCTCATCAAATGAACCTTTCTCAACTGATGACTTACTAAGGAGGTTGTAATAACCCTTCGAGCAACTCTCTTGTCTTTTTCTCTTCTAGTCTTCCCAATTTTATTGAGAACATTGAAAAGATTCTTCACAACAATGGAATTTCTCTCTATTTTCTTATTCACATGAATCTTCAATTTGACAAGCATAGATCTCATCTTTTGCATCTTTAACAACTGGACAAAAAATAGACATTGCTCAACCAATGGTTTGTTTCCAAAAAATTTATCATAAAGTCTTGAAGCCCACAACCTAATGGTTCTATGTGACCTATTTCCTTCCCAATTATTCATAATGTTCTCCTCAATTTCAATTAACCATTTAGGTGTTCTTGAAAGCCCCGAATATGAAGATTGATTATCTTTATTGCAAGGGACTTCATTTTGCATATAATTTGGAGATGTGTAACATTCATGTGGTTCGTGTGCAACATTTTCATTCCCCAAATCTACGTTTTTGTTCCCCAAGTCTACATTTTCATTCTCCATCTCTACATTTTCATCTTCACTCCATACATTGTTATTCACAAAATTAATTTCCATATTATTTTCAAATTCAACATCCTCTTCACTTGCAACTACATTTATGGGGTCACCATGATTAATGTTTAACATACCTTCTCTCCTTCTTTGGTGATTTTCCCTATCTCTTTCCCTATATGCTTGAATTTCTTCATATGCCACCTTCCTCTTTTGTTTATCATTTCGATGACTGATGCTTCCCATGGTGAGACCACAAGTTGACAAAAGACAAAAAAATGGGCCCCAAATCAATTTTTTTTTCTGCAACCCATGAAAAAAGTCTGAAATCTCGTGCTTCTCTGGTCTGTAGGGACAGGGAATATTTTCATCAAAGTTACACCAGTCCATAATCAGGTACCCAATGATATTTTTGGGTACATGAATAAATGGTGGGAATAAATGAAAAAATTGAACTTTTATATATAAAGAGAGGTTTAAATATGTATTATATACTAATGTATATAATATATATAGTAATGTGTTATATAATATATATACTACTATATATAATATATATACTAATGTATTATATATACACACACACACACACACACACACTAATGTATAATTTATATATTAATGTATTATATATATAATATATATATATAATGAATTATATTATATATTATATATATGTATTATATATATACTATAATAGGAGAGAGAGAGGGTGATGAGAGAGAGAGGAGATAATGGAGAGAGAGAGAGGGGGAAAGGTCATTGTTAGGGTTCATGGGTACTTCCTATGGGTCCTAATGCATGATAAGACATACTCGGAACCCTAGGAAGTCCCCATGACCCCTTTTGAAACATTTAAACCCTCAAGTGTGTCTGAAGGGGTCGTTGGACCCCTTAGGACACACTTGAGGGTTCCAACATGTCAAAAGGGGTTATGGGGACTTCCTAGGGGTCCTAACATGTCTTATCACACATTAGGACCCTTAGGAAGTCCTCATGACCCTTTTCGACACATTGGAATGCTCAAGTGTATCCTAAAGGGTCGTAGGACCCATTAGGACACACTTGACATTTCTAATATGTCAAAAGGGGTCATGGGGACTTCCTATGGGTCCTAACACATGATAAGGCATACTAAGACCCCTAGGACATGACCCCTTTTGACACATTCAAAACCTCAAGTGTGTCTGAAGGGGTCGTAGGACACCTTAGCAAACACTTCTGCATTCTAATGTGTTGAAAGGGCTCTTGGGGACTTCCTAAAGGTCCTAACACATGAAAAGGTGCACTAGGACCCCTAGGAAGTCCTCATGACCCCTTTTGACACATTTGAATGCTCAAGTGTGTCTGAAGGGGTCATAGAACCCCTTAGGACACACTTGAGGGTACCAATGTGTCGAAAGGGGTCATGGGGACTTCCTAGGGGTCCTAATGTGTGATAAGGCATACTAGGACCCCTAGGACATCCCCATGACCCCTTTTGACACATTAGAACCATCAAGGGTGTCCTAAGGGTTCTTATGACCCCTTAGGACACACTTCAGCATTCCAATGTGTCGAAAGGGGTCATGAGAACTTCCTAGGGGTCCTAACATATGATAAGGCATACTAGGACCCCTAGGAAGTCCCTATGATTTGTTTCAACACATTGGAACCCTCAAGTGTGTCCTAAGGGGTCCTATGACCTCTTAGGTTACACTTCCTAAGGGTCCTAACATGTGATAAGGTGTACTAGAACCCCTCGGAAGTCCCCATAACCCCTTTCGACACATTGGAACCCTCAAGTGTATCCTAAGGGGTTGTAGGACCCCTTAGGACACACTTGAGCATTCCAATATGTTGAAAGTGGTCATAGGGACTTCCTAGGGGACCTAACGCATGATAAGGTATACTACAACCCCTAGGAAGTCCCCATGACCCCTTTTAACACATTCAAACCCTCTAGTGTGTCTGAAGGGGTCGTAGGACCCCTTAGGACACACTTGAGGGTTCCAATGTGTTGAAAGGGGTCATGGGGACTTTTGAGGGGTCCTAATGTGTGATAAGGCATACTAAGACCCCTACAAAGTCTCCATGACCTCTTTCGACACATTAGAACCCTCAAGTGTGTCCTAAGAGGTCGTAGGACCCATTAGGACACACTTGAGGGTTCTAATGTGTTGAAAAGGGTCATGGGGACTTCCTAAGGGTCCTAACATGTGATAAGGCATACTAGGACACCTAGGAAGTCCCCATGACCCTTTTCGACACATTAGAACTCTCAAGTGTGTTCAAAGGGGTTGTAGGACCCCTTAGGACACACTTTAGGTTTGAATGTGTTAAAAGGGGTCATGAGGACTGCCTAAGGGTCCTAATGCATGATAAGGCATACTAGGACCCCTAGGAAGTCCCCATGACCTCTTTTGGCACATTTGAATAATCAACTATGTTCGAAAAGGTTGTAGGACCCCTTAGAACACACTTGAGCATTCCAATGTGTCAAAAGGGGTCATGGAGACTTCTGATGGGTCCTAACATGTGATAAGGCATAATAGGACCCCTAGTAATTCCCCGTGACCTCTTTTGACACATTCAAACCCTAAAGTGTGTCCTAAGGGGTCGAAGGTGACCTAAGAACACACTTGAGGGTTCCCATGTGTCGAAAGGGGTCATGGGGACTTCCTCAAGGTCGTAATGTGTGATAAGGTGTAAAAGGACCCCTAGAAAGTCCCAATGACACCTTTCAACACATTGAAACCCTCAAGTGTGTCCTCAGGATTCCTACGACCCCTTAGGAAATATTTGAGGATTCCAATGTGTGGAAAGGGGTCATGAGGAATTTCTAAGGGTCCTAACATGTCATAAGGCATACTAGGACACCTAGGAATTCCCCATGACCCCTTTTGACACATTTGAATGCTCGTGTCTTTGAAGGGGTTGTAGGACCCCTTAGGACACACTTGAGCATTCCAATGTGTCGAAAGGGGTCATGGGGACTTCCTAGGGGTCATAATGCATGATAAGGCATACTAAGACCTCAAGAAAGTCCCCATGACCTATTTTGACACATTTGAATACTTAAGTGTGTCCAAAGGGGTCGTAGGACCCCTTAGGTAACACTTGAGCATTCTAATGTGTTGAAAGGGGTCATGGGGACTTCCTAGGGGTCATAACGCATGATAAGGAGTACTAGGACCCCTAGGAAGTCCCCATCACCCCTTTTGACACATTCAAACCCTCACATATGTTTGAAGGGGTTATAGGACCCCTTACGACACACTTGAGGATTCCAATGTGTTGAAATGGGTCATGAGGACTTCCTAAGGGTCCTAATGCATGATAAGGCATACTAGGACCCCTAGGAAGTCCCCATGACCCCATTTGACACATTTGAATGCTTAAGTGTGTTCAAAGGGGTTGTAGGACTCCTTAGGACACACTTGAGCATTCAAATATGTTGAAAGATGTCATGGGGACTTCGTAGGGGTCCTAACGCATGATAAGGCATACTAGAACCCCTCGAAAGTCTACATGAACCCTTTCGACACATTGGAACCCTCAAGTGTGTCCTAATGGGTTTTAGGACATCTTAGGACACATTTGAGCATTCTAATCTGTCGAAAGGAGTCATGGGGACTTCCTAGGGGTCCTAATGCATGATAAGGCATACTAGGACCCCTACAAAGTCCCCATGACTCCTTTAGACACATTCAAACCCTCAAGTGTGTCCGAAGGGTTTGTAGGATCCCTTAGGACATACTTGAGGGTTCCAATTTGTCAAAAGAGGTCATAGAGACTTTTGAGGGGTCCTAACATGTGATAAGTTGTACTAGGATGCCAAAGAAGTCCCCATGACCTCTTTTAACACATTGGAACCCTTAAGTGTATCCTAAGGGGTCGTAGGACCCCTTAGGACACACTTGAGGGTTCCAATTAGTCGAAAGGGGTCATGAGGACTTTCTAAGGGTCCTAACGTGTGATAAGGCATACTAGGACCCCTAGAAAGTCGCCATGACCCCTTTTGACACATTGGAACCCTCAAGGATGTCCAAAGGGGTCGTAGGATCTCTTAGCACACACATGAAAATTTTAATGTGTCAAAAGGGGTCATGAGGACTTCCTAAGGGTCCTAACACGTGATAAGGCAAACTAGGACCCCTAGGAAGTCCTCATGACCCCTTTTGACACATTCAAATGCTCAAGTGTGTCCGAAGGGGTCATAGGACCCTTTAGGAAAAACTTGAGCATTCTAATGTGTCGAAAGGGGTCATGGGGACTTCCTAGGGGTCCTAACACATGATAAGGTGTACTAAGCCCCTAAGAAGTCCCCATAGCCCCTTTTGACACATTCAAACCCTCAAGTGTGTCTAAAGGGGTTGTAGGACCATTTAGGACACACTTGAGGATTCTAAGGTGTTGAAAGGGGTCATGGGGACTTCTTGGGGGTGCTAACGCATGATAAGGCATACTAGGAGCCCTCGAAAGTGCCCATGGCCACTTTTGACACATTTGAATGCTCAAGTGTGTCTGAAGGGGTCATAGGACCGCTTAGGACAAACTTGAGCATTCCAATTTGTCAAAAAGGTTCATAGGGACTTCCTAGGGGTCCTAATGCATGATAAGGTATACTAGCACACCTAGGAAGTCCCCATAACACCTTTTGACACATCCAAACCCTGAAGTGTGTATGAAGGGGTCGTAGGACCCCTTAGGACACACTTGAGGGTTCTAATGTGTTGAAAGGGGTCATGAAGACTTCCTAAGGGTCCTACAACATGATAAGGTGTACTAGGACCCCTAGGAAGTCCCCATCACCCCTTTTGACACATTTGAATGCTCAAGTGTGTCATAATGGGTTGCAAGACCCTCTTAGGACACACTTGAGCATTCCAATGTGTTAAAAGGGGTCATGGGGAGTTCCTAGGGGTCCTAACACATGATAAGGTGTATTAGGATCCCTAGTAAGTCCCCATGACCCCTTTTGAGACATTGGAACCCTCAAGTGTGTCCGTAGGGGTTGTAGGACCCCTCATGACACACTTGAGGGTTCCAAGGTGTCAAAAGGGGTCATGGGGACATTTGAGGGGTCCTAACGCATGATAAGGCATACCGAGACCCCTAGGAAGTCCCCATGACCCCTTTTGACACATTAGAACTATCAAGTATGTCCTAAGGGGTCATTGGACCTCTTAGGAGACACTTGAGGGTTCCAATGTGTTGAAAGGGCTCATGAGGACTTTCTAAGGGTTCTAACATGTGGCGAGGGGTACTAGGACTCCTAGGAAGTCCCCATGACACCTTTTGACACATTCGAACCATCAAGTGTGTTCGAAGGGGTGGTAGGACCCCTTATGACACACTTGAGGGTTCCAATGTGTCAAAATGGGTCATGAGGACTTCCTAAGGGTCCTAACACATGATAAGGCATACTAGGACCCCTAGGAAGTCCCCATGACCCCTTTTGACATACTTGAATCTTCAAGTGTGTCTAAAGGGGTCGTAGGACCCCTTAGGAAACAATTTAGCATTCAAATGTGTCAAAAGGTGTGACGGGGACATCCTAGGGGTCCTAACACATGAAAATGTGTACTAGGACCCCTAGGAAGTCCCCATGACCCCTTTTGACACATTCAAACCCTCAAGTGTGTCTAAAGGGATCCTAGGACCACTTATGACACACTTGAGGGTTCTAATATGTCAAGAGTGGTCAATGGGACTTCCTCGGGGTCCTAACACATGATAAGGCATATTAGGACCCCTAGGAAGTCCCCATGGCCTCTTTTAACACATTTGAATGCTCAAGTGTGTCTAAAGGGGTCATAGGACCCCTTAGGACACACTTGAGCATTCCAATGTGTCAAAAAGGGTCATGGGGACTTCCTAGGGTTCTTAACGCATTATAAGGCATACTAGGAACCCTAGGAAGCCTCAATGACCCTTTTTGACACATTCAAACCCTCAAGTGTGTCTGAAGGTCATAGGACCCCTTAGGACACACTTGAGGGTTCCAACATGTTGAAAGGGGTCATGAGGGATTCCTAAGGGTCCTAACATGTGATAAGGCTTACTAGGATACCTAAGAAGTCCCCATGACTCTTTTTGACACATTTGAATGCTCAAGTGTGTCCAAAGGAGTCGTAGGACCCGCTCAGGACACACTTAAGCAATTCAATGTGTTAAAAGGGGTCATGGGGAATTCCTAGGGGTCCTAACGCCTGATAAGACATACTAGGATCCCTAAAAAGTCCCAATGAATCCTTTTTATGCATTTAAACCCCCAAGATTGTACGAAAGGGATCATGGGGACTTTCGAGGGGTCCTGATGTGTCATAAGGCATACTAGGACATCTAGGAAGTCCCCATGACCCCTTTCGACACACTAGAACCATCAAGTGTGTTCTAAGTAGTCGTAAGAACCCTTAGGAAATAGTTGAGGGTTCAAATGTGTCGAAATGGGTCATGAGGACTTCCTAAGGGTCCTAAAGTGTGATAAGGTGTACGAGGACCCCTATGAAGTCCCCATGATCTCTTTTGACACAATTAAACCCTCAAGTGTGTTTGAAGGGGTCGTCAAAAGATTTAGGACACACTTGAGGGTTCCAATGTGTCCAAGAAGTCATCAAAGTGTTCAGTGATGTAATGCCAGATTCCTTGCCTAAAGAGTTGCCACCCGCGGTGCTATGTCGATCATGCCATCAAGTTAGAAGTTGGAGCAAGAGCACCGGTGAAGGCTCCTTATCGATTGTCAGTGCTAGAGATGGCCAAACTCAAAAGATAGTTAGAGGAGCTTGCCACTATGGGCTATCTTCATCCATCGAGGTAGCCTTACGCATCATCAATGCTGTTTCAACGCAAGAAGGATGGATTGTTGAGACTTTGCATAGATTATCAAGCTTTGAACAAGCTCATGATCAAAAAAAAATACCCATTGTCCCTGATTGCTGATAGCTTTGATTGGCTTGTCGAAGCTACGTTCTTCTCCAAGATGGACTTGCAACAAGGCTACTACCAAATCAAATTCACTCTCGGTGATGAGCCTAAAACAACAATTACTACAAGGTATGGATCTTTTGAGTTTCTTGTCATGTCGTTTGGCTTGACAAATGCGCATGTGACTTTTAGCACCCTTATGAATGATATCTTTAGATCATTGTTGGATAATTTCATAGTCATATATCTAGATGACATACTTGTATATAGCAAAACATTGTAGGAACATAAAGAACATCTAGCCGAGGTATTCAACCTCTTGAGAGCTAATAAGCTCTTTGTGAAAAAGGAGAAGTGCTCATTCGCACAGACTGAGATAGGCTTCTTGGGGCATGTCATTGGCCATGGTAAAATATGTTCAGAACCTGAGAAGTTGGAAGCTATTCAGGATTGGGAACCCTTGCGGAGTGTGCATGAAGTCAGGCAGTTTTTGGGCCTAGCTAATTTTATTGCAAGTTTGTTGCTGGCTATTCCAAGATCACGTTGCCATTAATAGATCTGTTGAAAAAGGACCATGGCTGGAAGTGGGGTGAGAAGTAGCAGAGTGCATTTGATGCACTAAATTAGGGTTTGATGGCCAAGTCAGTTTTGGCATTACCAAAATACAATGAGCCATTTGACCTGCAAACTAATGCATCCAATTTCCCAATCAGCGGAGTACTTATGCAAGGCAGACATCCAGTTGCCTATGAATCATGAAAGTTGAATGAGTGCGGAAGAAATTACCCATCTCATGAGAAAGAGATGATGGCCATAGTCCATTGTCTCAAGATTTGGCATCATTATCTTTTGGGGATCCCTTTTGTTGTCTGCACTGACAATATCAGCTCGACCTATTTTAAGATGCAAGCTAAGCTCACCCCGAAGCAAGCTCGCTGGCAGGAGTTTATGGCTGAATTTGATTTTGAATTAGAGTACAATCTGGGTCAGCATAATGCAGTTGTAGATGCACTTAGCCGCAAGGTGCAATTGAGTGCAATTGTAGGGTAAATTGAGCCGAGTGCAAGTTAGGTTTTTCTACTTGAGGATGTGTTAGATCAAATCAAGGAAGGCCTTGAGGCCGACCTACAAGTGCATCAGATTGTTTTGCAAGTCCGTGCTGGGCAGATGAGAAGGTTTACAATGAAAGAGGACATTCTCTACTTTGTGGGCATGTGGGTTTATGTGCTGAGGTTGAAAGAACTCAGGAAGGACTTCATGCAGGAGTGCCACAATTCAGCATGAGCTGGTCACCCAAGGTAGAAACACACACTTGCACTCTTGGAATGTGGTCTATATTGGCCGCATATGAGGAGCAATGTAGATCAATATGTTAGCACTTTCTTGATCTGCCAATAAGATAAAATGGTGCCACTCTTGTCAGGAGGTCTACTACAACTGCTGCCCATACCAGTGCACCCATGGGCCAGCATCTTGATGGATTTTATTACTCAGTTACCTATAGTGGAAGGCTTTGATAGTATCATGGTTATTATTGATCGGTTTTCTAAGTATGGAGTCTTTGTGGCATGTTGACATCCATGCCCAGCTGAATCAACAGCAAAATACTTCTTTTGCAATGTGGTTAAGTACTTTGGTGTGCCCTTGAGCATCATCTCGGACCGCGATCCCCAGTTTACCTCCAAGTTCTGGATGGAATTGTTCAAGCTAGTTGGGATGAGATTACTTATGAGTACAAGCTATCATCTGTAGATGGATGGGGAGACCGAAAGGATTAATGATTTGCTAGAGGACTATCTTAGGCACTTCATGGATGGCAACCAGTCCAACTGGCCCAACCTACTCGACATGGCACACTTTAGTTATAACTTACAAAAGAGTGGGTCAAGCAAGCATTCACCATTTGAGCTGACTACAGGACAACAGCCATTGACACCACATTCAGTATTAAGTGGTTATAGAGGTGGAGACACTAGTGCGGGTGAGGTCATCCAAAATTGGAACGAGCAAGTTGTGTTGGCTCGCTATCATTTGATAGAAGCCAGTGATAGAATGAAGAGATTTGCAAATGCGAGACGTCGTGATGTGAATTTCAAAGTCAGCGACAGGGTGTTGCTAAGGATGAATTAGAATCAATTTAAGTTTCCAAGAGGGATTACGGGCTCATTGGTACATCATTGGGATGGGCCATTTGAAATCATGCAGTGTGTAGGCAAAGTTGCCTATAAGCTAAACTTGTCATTGTATCTAAAAGTTCATTTGGTGTTTCATGTGTCACAGTTGTGCGCACATAATGCAGATCTGGATGATCTGACATAGAATGTTCCTACTCATGGTTTGGCTAATGTTTTGGACAATCCAAACAAGCATGTAAGTGAGGTGTTGGCTATGCAGATGAGAGGGATTGGAAAGAAGTCATTCTGAGAATTCTTGGTTGTTTGGGAAGGAGCAAGTCGAGATGAGGTGACATGGGAAAGATCTGAAGTCCTTTGGTGGGATGAAGAGAAAGTGTTGGAGTTCCTTAATCAGAGCTTGGATCGACAAGCATGAGCAATCATAGTAAAAACCTCCATGCATTTCTTGTTGGGGGAGTGCACCGGCATCGGGGCGTCGCCTGATTTAGTTGGGGGAGAATGTAGTGGTCTCTAAAGATGTGATCTTGTCAAATCGGGTATAGCGCATATTACTTCCCCTTACTTCTGTTGAAATTGGAAGTGGCATGTGTTTTTGGTGCGCAATGGCCCATAAGCACACAAATCATAGTGATGCAGATTACAATCAGAAGACAAGGATTAGTATCAGTGCAGCTTGGATCGATGAAAGTTAGATAGTGTGGCTAGAACTTATGCTATGATACCATAGCGATGCCAGTGCAGATTTTATGGGATCGTCCCTCTCTGATATGCGGATGTTGTCATAGCGATGTGATATGATTGGTGCTGCCTTGGCATCATGGATCACCGCACTGTGATGCACATCTATAAATTTCAAATCGAGGTGGAGATCTCATAGATGAACTAAAGTCATTGCAGCTGATTTTATAAGTAATGCACCTTGCCTTATTGCAAACGCAGTCGGAGTTGCGGAGCATTCTGAAGTCTAAGTCTTGAGCAAGAATTATTTTAGTCATATTGCATTGTAGCAGGCATAGAATAACATAAGGGTAATATGTTGCTGGGCATTTTATTTTAAGGTTTCCGGGATCATATCAGTAAGGCTGGTTTTGATTGCTTGGTACCATTTGGGCATTGTTATTAGGTATTACTTGATAGCATGACTATACGAACTTTTGATGGTAGCCGACCTTTAGATCGGGTGGATAGCTTTGAGTAAAGATTGACATTTATATGACAAAGGATCTTTGTTGCCTTAGAAACTATGTCAGTACATTGTGCTTAAGTTTTATGCATTCTTCCTGCTATTAGATATTATGTTTGCTAAGTTCTTGATTTTAAGATAGCCACTACTGTTGTTATTATTTCTGCATTGGGTTAATTGGGGAGGCGTAGTCTATATTGCAATTACAATGTGTTGAAAGGGGTCTTAGGGACTTCCAAGGGGTCCTAGTGTGTTATAAGGCATACTAGGACCCCTAGGAATTCTTGATGAGCCCTTTTGACACATTTGAACCCTCAAGTGTGTCTTAAGGGGTTGTAGGACCCCTTAGGAAACACTTGAGGGTTATAATGTCTTGAAAGGGGTCATGAGGACTTCCTAAAGGGCCTAACAAGTGACAAGGCATACTAGGACCCGTAGGAAGTCCCCATGACCCATTTTGACACATTTGAATGTTCAAGTATGTCCTAAGGGATCCTAGGACCCCCTTAGGACACACTTAAGCATTCCAATGTGTTGAAAGGGGTCATGGACACTTCCTACAGGTCCTAACACGTGATAAGGCATACTAGGACCCCTAGGAAGTCTCCATGACTCCTTTTGACACATTCAAAAATTCAAGTGTGTTTGAAAGGGTCATAGGACCCCTTATGATAGAGTTGATGGTTCCAATGTGTCGAAAGAGGTCTTGGGGACTTCTAAGGGGTTCGAACATGTGATAATGCATACTAGGACCCCTAGGAAGTCTGCATGACCCCTTTTGACATACTACAACACTCAAGGGTGTCCTAAGGGGTGGTATGACCCCTTAGGACACACTTGAGGATTTTAATGTATCAAAAGATGTCATGAGGAATTCCTAATGGTCCTAATGTGTGGTAATCCATACTAGGACCCCTAGGAAGTCTTCATGACCCCTTTTGAAACATTTGAAAGCTCAAGTGTGTCCAAATATTTTGTAGGACCCCTTAGGACACACTTGAGCATTCAAATGTGTCGAAAGGGGTCATGGGGACTTCCTAGCAGTCCTAACACATTATAAGGCATACAAGGACCCCTAAGAAGTTTGGATGACCCCTTTTGACACATTTGAATGCTCAAGAGTGTCCTAAGGGGTTGTAGGACCCTCCCAGGACACATTTAAGCATTCCAATGTGTCGAAAGGGGTCATGGGGACTTCCTAGGGGTCCTAACATGTGATAAGGCATACTAGGACCCCTAAGAAGTCCTCATGACCCCTTTCAACACATTGGAACCCTCAAGTGTGTCCTAAGGGATCATAGGACCCATTAGGATACACTTAAGGGTTCCAATGTGTCTAAATGGGTCATGATGACTTCCTAAGGGTCCTAACGCATGATAAGACATACTAGGACCCCTAGGAAGTCTCCATGACCCCTTTTGATGCATTGGAACTCTGAAGTGTGTCCAAAGTGATCATAGGACCCCTTAGAAAACACTTGAGGGTTCCAATGTGTCCAGAGGGGTAATGAGGACTTCCTAAGGGTCCTAATGCCTCAAAAGGTGTACTAGGACCCCTAGGAAGTCCCCATGACCCCTTTTGACACATTTGAATACTCAAGTGTGTTTGAAGGGGTCGTAGGATCCCTTAGGACACACTTTAGCATTCTAATGTGTCGAAAGGGGTCATGGGGACTTCTTAAGGGTCTTAATGCATGATAAGGTGTACTAGGACCCCTAGGAAGTCCCCATCACCTCTTTTGACACATTCGAACCCTCAAGTGTGTATGAAAGGGTCGTAGGACCCCGTAGGACTTACTCTAGGGTTCCAATGTGCCGAAAGGGGTCATGAGGACTTCCTAAGGGTCCTAACATGTGATAAGACATAATAGGACCCCTAGGAAGTCCCCATGAACCCTTTTGACACATTTGAACCCTCAAGTGTGTTTGAAGGTGTTGTAGGACCCCTTAGGACACACTTGAGGGTTCGATTGTGTTGAAATGGGTCATGACGACTTCCTAAGGGTCCTAACATGTGATAAGGCATACTGGGACCCCTACAAAGTACCCATGACCCCTTTTGACACATTTTAATGATCAAGTGTGTTTGAAGGGGTCATAGGACCCCTTAGGACACACTTGAGCATTCAAATGTGTCGAAAAGGGTCATGGGGACTTCCTAGGGGTCCTAATGCATGATAAGGCATACTAGGACCCCTAGGAAGTTGCCATGACCCATTTTGACACATTTGAACCCTCAAGTATGTGTGAAGGGGTCATAGGATCCCTTAGGACACACTTGAGGATTTCAATATGTCAAAAGGGTTGATTGGGACTTCTTCGGTGTCCTAACATGTGATAAGGCATACAAGGACACATAGGAAGTCTCCATGACCCCTTTCGACACCTTGGAACCCTCAACTATGTCTTAATGGGTCGTAGGACCCCTTAGAACACACTTGAGGGTTCCAATGTGTCCAAAGGCATCATGATGACTTCTTAAGTGTCCTAACACGTGATAAGGCATACTAGGATGCCTAGGAAATCCCCATGACACCTTTTGAAACATTTGAATGCTCAAGTGTCCCCAAATGGGTTGTAGGACCCCTTTGGACACACTTGAGATCTCCAATGTGTCAAAAGGGGTCATGGGGACTTCCATGGGGTCCTAAGGCATGATAAGGCATACTAGGAGCCCTAGGAAGTCCCCATGACCCCTTTCAACACATTAGAACCATCCAATGTGTTAAAAAGGGTCATGGCGACTTTTTCGAGCTCGTAACATGTGATAAGGCATACTAGGACCCCTAGCAAGTCCCCATGTCCCCTTTCGACACATTAGAAACCCCAAGTATGTCTTAAGGGGTCCTAAGATCCCTTAGGACACACTTAAGGATTCTAATGTTTTGAAAGGGGTCATGAGGACCTCTTAAGGGTCATAACAAGTGATAAGGCATAGTAGGACCCCTAAGAAGTCCTCATGACCCCTTTGGACACATTTGAATACTGAAGTATGTTCAAAGAGGTTGTAGGACCCATTAGGACACACTTGAACATTCCAATCTATCCGTAGGGGTCATGGGGACTTCCTAGCGGTCCTAACGCGTGATAAGCCATACTAGGACCCTTAGGAAGTCCCCATGACCCCTTTTGACACATTTAAATGCTCAAGTGTGTCCAAATGGTTCGTAGGACCCCTTAGGAAATACTTGAGCATTCTATTGTGTCCATAGGGCTCATGGGGACTTCCTAGGAGTCCTAACGTGTGATAAGGTGTACTAGGACAACTAAAAATTCCCCATGACCCATTTTGACACATTTAAACCCTCAAGTGTTTCTGAATGGGTTGTAGGACCCCTTAGGACACACTTGAGGGTTCCAATGTGTCGAAAGGGGTCATGAGGACTTCCTCAGGGTCCTAATGAGTGATAAGGCATACTAGGACCCCTAAGAAGTCCCCATGACCCCTTTTAAAACATTTGAATGCTCAAGTGTGTTTGAAGGGGTTGTAGGACCCTTTAGAACACACTTGAGCATTCCAATGTGTTGAAAGGGGTCATGGGGACTTCCACGGGGTCCTAATGCATGATAAGGTGTACAAAGATCCCTAGAAAGTCCCCATGACCACTTTTGACACATTGGAATGCTCAAGTGTGTCCTAAAGGGGTCGTAGGACCCCTTTAGGACACACTTGAGCATTCTAATGTGTTGAAAGTGGTCATGGGGACTTCCTAGGGGTCCTAATGCATGATAAGGCATACTAGGACCCCTAGGAAGTCCCCATGGCTCCTTTTGACACATTCAAACCCTCAAGTCTATCTTAAGGGGTCATAGGACCCCTTAGGAAACACTTGAGGGTTCCAATGTGTCGAAAGGGGTCATGAGGACTTTTGATATATCCCAACATGTGATAAGGCATATTAGGACCCCTAGGAAATCCACATGACCCCTTTCAACATATTGGAAGCCTCAAGTGTGTCATAAGTGGTCATAGGACCCCTTAGGACACACTTAAAGGTTCTAATGTGTCGAAAGGGGTCATGGGGACTTCCTAGGAGTCCTAACACATGATAAGGTGTACTAGGAACCCTAGGAAGTCCCCATGACTCCTTTTGACACATTTGAATGCTCAAGTTATTCTAAAAGGGGTCGTAGGACCCTTTAGGACACACTTGAGCATTCCAAATGTGTCAAAAAGGGTCATGGGGACTTCCTCGGGGGTCCTAATGTGTGATAAGGCATACTAGCACCCCTATGAAGTCCCCATAATCCCTTTCGACACATGGAAACCTTGAAAAGGTGTCCTATGATCTCTTAGGACACACTTAAGGATTCAAATGTGTCGAAAGGGGTCATGAGGAATTCCTAAGGGGCCCTAATGTGTGATAAGGTGTATTAGGGCCCCTAGGAAGTAACCATGACCCCTTTTGACACATTTGAATGCTCAAGTGTGTTTGAAGGGGTTGTAGGGGTCCTTAGGACACACTTGAGCATTCCAATACATCGAAAAGGGTCATGGGGACTTCCTAGGGGTCCTAACATGTGATAAGGTGTACTAGGACTCATAGGAAGTCCCCATGACCCCTTTTGACACATTTGAACCCTCAAGTGTTTTCAAATGGGTCATAGGACCCCTTAGGACACACTTGAGGGTTCGAATATGTCAAAAGGGATCATGAGGACTTCCTAAGAGTCCTACCACATCATAAGACATACTAGGACCTGTAGGAAGTCCCCATGACCTCTTTTGATACATTTGAATGCTGAAGTGTGTTCGAAGGAGTTGTAGAACCCCTTAGGACACACTGGAGCATTCCAATTTGTCGAAAGGGGTCATGGGGACTTTATAGGGGTCCTAACATGTGATAAGGAGTACTAAGACCACTAGGAAGTCTCCATCACCCATTTTGACATATTCAAACCCTCAAGTGTGTCTAAAGGGGTTGTAAGATCCCTTAGGACACACTTGAGGTTTCCAATTGTTGAAAGGGTCATGGGGACTTCTTTGGGGTCCTAAACATGTGATAAGGCATACTAGGACCCCTAGGAAGTCCCCATGACCCCTTTCAACACATTGGAACCATCAAGTGTGTCCTAATGGATCGTAGGACCCCTTAGGACACACTTGATGGTTCCAATGTGTCAAAAGGGGTCATGCGGAGTTCGTCAGGGTCCTAATGCATGATAAGGCATACTAGGATGCTTAGGAAGTCCCCATGATACATTTTGACATATTTGAATGCTCAAGTGTGTCTGAAAGGGTCATAGGACCCCTTAAGACACAATTGATCATTCCAATGTGTCGAAATGGGTCATGGGGACTTCCTAGGGGTCCTAGTAATAGGATCCTTAAGAAGTCCCCCATGACCCCTTTTGACAAATTTGAATGCTCAGTGTGTCCAAAGTGGTTGTAGGACCCCTTAGGACACTTTTGAGCATTCCAATGTGTTCATAGGGGTCATTGGGACTTCCTACGGGTCCTAATGTGTGATAAGGTGTACTAGGACCACTAGGAAGTCCCCATGACCCATTTTGACACATTCAAACCCTCAAGTGTTTCCAAAGGGGTCATAGGACACTTAAGGACACACTTGAGGGTTCTAATGTGTCAAAAAAGGGTCATGGGGACTTCCAAGGAGTCCTAACATGTCACAAGGTGTACTAGAACCTCTAGGAAGTCCTCATGACCTCTTTTGACACATTTGAATGCTCATGTTTATCCAAAGAGGTTGTAGGACCCCTTATGACACACTTCAGCATTCCAATATGTCAAAATGGGTCATGAGGACTTCTTAGATGTCCAAACATGTGATAAGGTGTACTAAGATCCCTAGAAAGTCCCCATGACTCCTTTTGACACATTGGAACCCTCAACTATGTCCTAATGCATTATAAGGCATACTAGGACCCCTAAGAAAGTCCCCATGACCCCCTTCTAAAACATTTGAATGCTCAAGTGTGTCCGAAGGGGTCGTAGGGATGCCTTAGGACACACTTGAGGATTCCAATGTTTCGAAAGGGGTCATGGGGACTTTCCTAGGGGTCCTAACATGTGACAAGGGATACTAGGACCCTTAGGAAGTCCCCATGACCCCTTTCAACACATTAGAAACCTTAATTGTGTCCTAACATGTCCTACAACCCCTTAGGACATACTTGAGGATTTCAATGTGTCGAAAGGGGTCATGGGGACTTCCTAATGGTCCTAACACATGTTAAGGCATACTAGGACCCCTAGGAAGTCCCCATGACCCCTTTTGAAACATTTGAATGCTCAAGTGTGTTTGAAGGGGTCGTAGGACCCCTTAGGACACACTTGAGCATTCCAATGTGTCGAAGGGGCTCAAGGGGACTTCCTAGGTGTCCTACAACGCATGATAAGGTATACTAGGACCCCTAGGAAGTCCCCATGACCCCTTTTGACATATTTGAATACTCAATTGTGTCCGAAGGGGTTGTAGGACCCCTTAGGACACACTTTAGCATTCCAATTTGTTGAAAGAGGTCATTGGCACTTCTACTAGTCATAACATATGATAAGGCATACTAGGACCCCTAGGATGTCCTCATGACCCTTTTTGACACATTCAAACCTCAAGTGTGTCTTAAGGGCTCGTAGGATCCCTTAGGACACACTTGAGGGTTCTAATGTGTTGAAAGGGGTCATGGAGACTTCCTCAAGGTCCTAACATGTGATAAGGTATCCTAGGACCCCTAGGAATTCCCCATGACCCCTTTCAACACATTGGTACCCCTCAAGTGTGTCCCAAGGGGTTGTAGGACCCCTTACGACACACTTGAGGGTTCCAAAGTGTCGAAAGAGTTCATGAGGACTTCCTAAGGGTCCTAAACACTTGATAAGGCATACTAGGATGCCTAGGAAATCCCCATGACCCCTTTTAACATATTTGAATGCTCAAGTGTGTTTGAAGGGGTCGTAGGATATCTTAGGACACACTTGAGCATTCCAATGTCTCGAAAGGGGTCATGGGCACTTCCTAGGGGTCCTAACTCATGATAAGGCATTCTATGACCCCCTAGGAAGTCTCCATGACCCCTTTTCACACATTCAAACCTTCAAATATGTCTAAAGGGTTTTCAGGATGCCTTAGGAAACACTTGAGGTTTCTAATGTGTTGAAAGGGGTCATCAAGCTTACTCGAGAATCTAACATGTGATAATATGTACTAGGACCCCTAGGAAGTCCCCATGACCCCCTTTCTATACATTGGAACCTTCAAGTGTGTCCTAAGGGGTCCTACGACCCCTTAGGATAGACTTGAGGATTCCAATGTGTCAAATAAGGGTCATGAGGACTTCCTAAGGGGTACTAACATGTGATAAGATGTACTAGGACCCCCTAGAAAGATCCCACTGACCCCTTTTGACACATTTGAATGCTCAAGTGTGTTCGAAGGGGTTGTAGTACCCCCTTAGGATAGACTTGAGTATTCCAATGTTTCCATAGGCTTCATGCGGACTTCCTAGGGGGTCCTGATGCGTGATAAGGCGTACATAGGACCCCTAGGAAGTTGCCATGACCCCCTTTTGACACATTTGAATGCTCAAGTGTGTCCTAAGGGGCCGTAGGGGCCCCCTTAGGACACACTTGAGCATTCAAATGTGTCCTAAGGGGCTGTAGGGGCCCCTTAGGACACACTTGAGCATTCAAATGTGTCAAAAGGGGTCATTTCAACTTCCTAGGGGTCCTAATGAGTGATAAGGTGTACTAGGACCCCCTAGGAAGTCCCCATGACCCATTTTGAAACATTCAAACCTTCAAATGTTTTCATAGGGGTCATAAGACCCCTTAGGAGACACTTGAGGTTTCCAATGTGTAGAAAGGGGTCATGGGGACTTCCTATGGGTCTTAATGTGTGATAAGGCATACTAAGATGCCTAGGAAGTCCCTCATGACCCCTTTTGACACATTAGAATGCTCTTGTGTGTTCGAAGTGGTTGTACAACCCCCTTAGGAAATACTTGAGCAATTCCAATGTGTCGAAAGGGGGTGATGAGGACTTCCTAGGGGTTCTAACATGTGATAAGGCATACTACGACCCCTAGGAAGTCCCCATGACTCCTTTCAACATATTGGAACCCTCAAGTGTGTCCTAAGGGGTCCTACGACACCTCTTAGGACACACTTGAGTATTCTAATGTGTCAATAGGGGTCATGGGGACTTCCTAGGGGTCATAACATATGATAAAGGCATACTAGGACCCCCTTGTAAGTCCTCATGACCCCCTTGGAAGTCTCTCTCTCTCTCTCTCTCTCTCTCTCTCTACCCTTCTCTATGTCTCCTTCCCCTTCTCTCCTACTCTCTCCATTCTCTCTCTCTCTCTCTCCTCTCTCTCCTCTCTTCTCTCTCTCTCTCTCTCTCTCTCTCTCCCTTTACCCTTCTCTATCTCTCCTTCCCCTACTCTCCTACTCTCTCCATTCTCTCTCCCCTCTCCATTCTCTCCCATTCTCTCCCATTCTCTCTCTCTCTCCTCCTCTTCTCTCTCTCTCTCTCTCTCTCTCTCTCTCTCTTCTCTCTCTCTCTCTCTCTCTCTCCCTTTACCCTTCTCTATCTCTCCTTCCCCTTCTCTCCTACTCTCTCCCTCTCCCATTCTCTCTCTCTCTCTCGCTCTCTCTCTCCTCTCTCTCTCTCTCTCTCTCTCTCTCTCTCTCTCTCTCCTCTCTCTCTCTCTCTCTCTCTCTCTCTCTCCCTTTACCCTTCTCTATCTCTCCTTCCCCTTCTCTCCCTACTCTCTCCCTCTCCCATTCTCTCTCTCTCTCTCTCTCTCTCCTCTCTCTCTCTCTCTCTCTCTCCTTCCCCTTCTCTCCTACTCTCTCCCATTCTCTCTCCCTCTCCCATTCTCCTCTCTCTCTCTCTCTCTCTTCCTCTCTCTCTCTCTCTCTCTCTCTCTCTCTCTCTCTCTCTCTCTCTCTCTCTCACACACACACACACACACACACACTCTCTCTCTCTCTCTCTCTCTCTCTCCCTCTCCCTCCATCTCTCTCTCTCTACCTCCAATGAACTATTCTTCAAGGCCTCCTTTTGTCTATAGCTAGGGTTTATGATGCCTTTAAAGGGCATAACTATGCCCCTATAGGGACTCATGCTCATGCTCAAAATCATATTATTTCATGCATTCACTGACATTTAATACAAAGATTTAGCCAGCTGCCTTTAAAGACCTAAAAGAAATGAAAAATAAAATTTAGGGCCAAAAACTACATACACATTTCTGTATGTAGTACTGTCAACTTCAACAATCCAATTGGCTTCCTCTGCTAAGGCATGGAGAACTTCATTAATGTCTTCTTTGGGAGGAAGATTATAATTTGCATATTTCTGCAAGCCCTAAAATATTTTTTTCATTATCACTCTCCACCTCTGCTCTCTCAATTTAGTCCTCTCCCTCTCCGCTGCACTTAGCTTAGCCATCCTTACCTACTCTTTAACAAAGATTCTCCAAAATTTGTATACAAAGGCATCCTACAGGAAAAAATGAAAAGTTTCCCAGAGAATATCCATAATTCATATACAAAAGCATCATACAGGAAAAATGACAAAAAATAAATAGCTAAAAGGTAAAATCTATCATTAATGCTAGTAGTACCAAGGTCATACCCGCTATCAAATCCTAGCCTATGACATGCAAAATGAGGAAAGCAAGTGAAATGAAAGGGAAGTATGGATCAAATAGTGAAGGTGCATCAAATCGGATCAATATCATAATAAATGAAGAAAATACTCTTACGGACAAAAATATTTGCATATTAATGGAAAGAGTGGGAAGAGCTTCTTGGAAGCATGATAAAAGTTACAGATAAGTAGGAAGAGATAGGAATGGGAAAGTGGCAAAGGAAAGAAGTGAGATATGCATGTGAGCCTATGTCAGATGATGACGATGAGTACTCACCATCCTACTAGTAGCTCAAGTAGTGACAGAAGCTCTTCAGTACACATGTACACTGACACAAAAAATTTAGATAGAGAAGTAACAAGTGATGTGGAATTATCCACAGAGTAATGTGAAATGAAGCCTCAAATTGGTTCATTAGTAGGCAAAGAATTGGTCATGCACTTCATTCTAGCACCACAAATATTTCTATTAGAAATACCTATTCATCAATGCCCTTGCATTTACAGGACTTAGGAAACTAGGTTACTCATGTTGGCATTATCCCTCAAATGTAAGTTCATTGCCACCTTTGGCAAGACAGTCTCACTCCTCATTTTACAACAAAGGGCAGCCATCTATGGTCCAAGGTTTTAATTCCACTGACAAGTGGAGAGCTTCTCAAGGTACTGATCTCTTTCATAGAGAAGTTCCTGATTCATCTCAAGGTTCTCATTTAGGTGACCAACTCTCCTTGGAGGTCCACAAATAGACCCAATTGATTTCCCAAATTGGTAAAAGGGGAGATGCAATTTTGGAAAGAGTATCCCAATTGAAGAGAAATGGAAATTATAGTGAGCATAAAGTTATTGCAGATCCAATGGGTGTATCTCCTCCACTCACAAATATAACTACTTCTAGAGACTTGAGTTTAAATGGAGACTGTCCGTTCCCAAACATGCCCCAGTCGAGCAGATGAACCAGATGTTGGTTGAGTAAAGAAGATAGTGGTTTATTAAAGCATCTAAATTATCCCACTTGCTATCAGTTACTACTTTTTGAGTGGCTTTCTAGTTACTTTTGTTCAGGATTTCTGTAATATATAATGTCCTCATGCAAGTACATGCCATTTTTTGTAAACATTTTATGTTGTAAAGGGTTAGTGAGCAATATAAAAGAAAAGGTTCTTGCATGTATTATTTAGACACATATCAATTAGGAAACCATTTTTCTCCCATTACATGGAAGAAATGCCTAGATTCACTTTTTTCGGTATCAATAAGTTAGCAAGATGAGGGAAGAAATATTTTTGAAGAGGAAGTACAAATGTTACTATCCAAAACCATTTGGAGAGTAATATTCTTCTCCTAGTTTTGATAAGGTGTACTAGGACCCCTAGGAAGTCCCCATGACCCCTTTTGACACATTTGAACACTCAAGTGTGTCCGAAGGGGTCATAGGATCCCTTAGGACACACTTGAGTATTCCAATGTGTCAAAAGTGGTCATGGGGACTTCCTAGGGGTCCTAACATGTGTTAAGGTGTACTAGGACCCCTTGGAAGTCCTCATGACCCCTTTTGACATGTTGGAACCCTCAAGTGTGTCCTAAGGGGTCGTAGGACCCCTTAGGACACACTTGAGGGTTCCAATGTGTCGAAAGGGGTTATGGGGACTTCCTAGGGGTCCGAACATGTGATAAGGCATACTAGGACCCCTAGGAAGTCCCCATGACCCCTTTTGACACATTGGAACCCTCAAGTGTGTCCTAAGGGGTTGACCCCTTAGGACACACTTGAGGGTTCCAATGTGTCGAAATGGGTCATGGGGACTTCCTAGGGGTCCTAACGTGTGATAAGGTGTACCAGGACCCCTAGGAAGTCCCCATGACCCCTTTTCACACATTTGAATGCTCAAGTGTGTCCGAAGGGGTCCTATGACCCCTTAAGACACACTTGAGGGTTCCAATATGTCAAAAGGGGTCATGGGGACTTCCTAGGGGTCCTAGTACATGTGATAAGGCGTACTAGGACCCATAGAAATTCCTCATGACCCCTTTTGACATATTTGAATGCACTAAGTATTTCATTTTCTTCTTTAACCCTGCAAAGTTCATACAAAAGACATGTATGGAAATCTTCACAGTATTTAGCAGGCACAAATTGGTAACAATTGGAGTAGTAGGAATCAGAAAATGCACACCCTTTTTCACCAAACTGTATAGATGGGAAACCTGAAATACATGTGGAAGTAGAGCCACTCCCTTCACTTCGGGCCATTACAAATTAGAGAAAGTTTTCTGCACTTCCCTCTAGCAAAACAACTTATTTCAATGGCGGCCCATGGATTTTTTAAATGGCTGATTGATTTCCTTTCCTTCTTTCAATGGCCATCAATGATTTTTCTGCAATCTTCCAACCTTTCGTACATAGTTGTAAAATACATATTAATATATTATACATATAAAATAATATATAATATATGATATATAATGTAACATTTAATATTAATATATATTAAATAATATTTAATGTAAAATGTATATTATATAATATTTAATATATATAATATATAATCTAATATATAATTTAATATATAATATATAATCTAATCTAATATATAATATAATATATAATCCAATTTAATATATAATCTAATATAATATAATCTAATATATGAAGGATGGAGAAATGGGAGGGAGAAAGGGGAGGGAAAAGTAAAAAATCAAAATTTTGCCAACATTTTTGGGTACACGAAAATATCGGGTACCCGATTAGGCTCGGTATTGCTTTGTGCACCAAACCTACATGATCACCAATTGAAATGCCTCAAAAATGTGTTTTTCCCTTGTTTCTCTGAGTTCTAGACTTCGACCATGTAGCTGACGACTTTTTTTCACCCAAATTTGATGAAACAAAAAGGGTATCTTAAGGAGACTATCAACTTTATATTGATATAATTTCTATCAAATTTTGAATTCGGTAAGTAAAATTTATTAGTTATTTTCTAATTGAGTTACCTCTAAAGTGTTGATCTATATACTGATTGAAAAATGACTATAACATTCAGACGGTATAACAT